>VXBP01008038.1:0-26818 GCA_013400115.1 Rhinopomastus cyanomelas
TTGATGATACTGTGATACTGTGATACTGTGTGATACTTCCTTCTTGGAAATAAAATTCACAATGCTGACTTCAAGTGACTACATGCACCACAGCAATTGGGCACACCTAGACTGTCAGAAATGCATTCACAGAAACCATCACACTGAGCACCAAATACGAAGTGCTACAGAGGTAGGTGCATTAAATTCTCTCTTCATTCTAGCTGTCTGATAAGAGCTCTAAGTTCCTCTGTAAGATCAAGCGGCAGAAACTGCTTCCTGCAGTAGGTGTCCTTTTCACGCACCTTGATGGGCATGGACAACTCTGTCTTTATTTGCTTTCTGAAACTGTGTATAAAAACTCCTTTTTACATGGAGATCTTGCAGTTTAATTGCCTAATCTCCAGTGAGTATACTGGATAGTAACTGCCTGAGCTTGTTCAAATCTGAGTCCTCAGCACCTCAATGCAGTTTTTGTTCCAAACTTTTGCTAAACAGTGTACATGAAAAAGGCAGTGCAAAGTGTGATCGTGCAAAGGTAGGAATAAGTATGTGCAGATAGGAGCTCAGAAGCCTGTTGAAATGTATGCCAAGTAAGTACCCTCTTCATCATCCCAAAATGTACAAGCATTTAAGAAAGAATAATTATAACATTAAACATATTTAATTAAAAATATTAAATAAGGTGAGACAATGCAAGAGACTGTTCTGTCCTGCATGGGTATTATCATCAAGCTGTTTGCATAAAATCTGGAATCAATCCTTAGAATGGGCTTTGTAGACACTTTGCTCTTGTGACGACTATTAAACAGGTATATTAGGAAGTTCAGAATATGGTTTATTATTATTATTTCTGCATGAGTGGCAGTGCATTCATGCAGCCCAGAAGGTCAACCATATCCTAGGATGCATTAAGAAAAATGTGGCCAGCGGAGCAAGAGAGGGGATTTTGTCCCTTTACTTTGCTCTTGTGAGACTCCACCTCAAACACCACATTCAGTTTTGGTGGCCCCAAGATAAGAAGGACATAGAACTGTTGGAGAAAGTCCAGATGAGAGCCACAAAGGCCGTCCAAAAATTGAAGTACCTTTGCTGTGACAATAGGCTGAGGGTGCTGGAGTTGAGGGAAGAGAAGACTCTGGAGAGTCCTTATAGCTGCCTTCCAATACCTGAAGGGAATCTACAGAAAGGATGGAGAGGGACTTTTCGCAAGGCTATCTACAGATAGGATGAGGGAAAATGGTTTTAAACTGAAGAAGAATACATTTAGACTTCATAGAATCATTTGGGATTGGAAGGGACCTCGAAAGATTGTCTGGTCCAATCCCCCTGACACAGCAGGATCCCCTAGACCAAGTCATACAGTCAGTTAAGGATGGAAGGGACCACAGGATCATCCAGTTCCTACTCCTCTGCCATGGGCAGGGACACCCCACCCTAGATCAGGCTGGCCAGAGCCTCATCCGCCTTGGCCTTAAACACCTCCAAGGACAGGGCCTCCACCACCTTCCTGGGCAACCCATTCCAGTCTCTCACCATTCCCACAGTGAAGAACTTCCTCCTCACATCCTCAGTACAAGGGTGGAGAGACTCTGGAATATATTGTCCAACAAGGTTGTGGATGTCCCATCCCTGGAGGAATTCAAGTCCAGACTGGATAAGGCCTTGAGCAACCAGGTCTAGCTGAGAGGTATCCAGGTCATTGAAGGAGATGTTCTCCAGGGTTACTTGCAACCTAAATCATTTTATGATTATCTGATTGTATGATGACTCAGGAGTATAAATCAAACCTGATAATCTTTCTGTAGTATAAAAGAAACAAGTCTGGTTTTACCCACATAAACTTCAAGTATAATAGGATAAAACAAACACTGAATTTCATAGCCCCAAGCTTCCTCTCAGTCTCTGTGAATTCTACATCCTTTGTATTTTCAAACTGCAATCAGGGAATAATAATAGTTACCTGAATCATAAATCAGACTCTCACTCAGTCTAACCAGCTGTAACAGCTTATCTGCATTACTATAATTGAGGAACTTTAGTATCATTGCCTTCTGGAGGCCACCAGGTGCTCTGCTTGCTGTTCTTTGTGTGGCAAAGGATGCAGTCATAATTTTTTCTGTAAACGTGTATTTAAAGATGTATCAATTAATTCTTCTGCTCTTATTTTCTCCTCTCTTTAAGACAAGATGATATCTTGTTTCTCCTGCTTTCATTTTCTGATCTTTCTGTTTTGTATTTGTGCTTTTTCTTTCATTAGATATTTGTTATTCAAAGACTCCAGTTTACTCTCCAAAATACCCTGGACACTATTCACTTTTGTTTCAGCCTCGCTGATCCATGACACTTTATCTTTTATAAACTCCATCAACTAAAGCATAGACTTCCTCAATTTGGTTAGTAGTTTGAATTCAACTTTTATTTAATTAATCCGCTAAATGATTGATTTCAAATTGCAGTCTTTAAGCTCAGGCAGAGCTACTCCTCAGAGCAGTTTCATGAGATCAGCCCTTGCATAGAAGAAAAAGAGCTGTTTATAAGACTTTTTTGTGTCTTGCCTTCTTAATCACTCCATCAGATCATACTGTCTTCTTCAACAGCAGTCTGAGTTCTGAATTCCTAATTCCATTTCCTGCATTTTTAAGAGAACGAAGTAGGGGAAAAGCACTCGCTGAACACATCTGCAAGGTGTGATGAAGTCTAGATCATTTCAACATAAAAGCAAGAGACTTTTGTGATAAACGATCTCTAGTCAGCCGTGAATTATATTAGAAATGTAAAAGCAGTATTGTGTAATTTATCATAGATAATTAATGGGAAACACATATTAAAGAGGGAATCTGTTGCCAAATGACAGCTGACACAGATGAATTCTGAAATAAAGTTGATTAGTCAGGTTAAACCTCTGAACTAGATAGAAAGAAGAAAGAATTCATGACAATACTTTATTCAAAGAAAAGAAAACTGGAATTTATTAGTCTTAGGAAAGGTAGATTACACTTTACACGCATGTGCATGCACACACACACACACGCAAGTACAATTAGCACCTAAGAATTCTAAAACAGAAGTACAAAACCTCTAAAAAAGAAGAATGCTAACATTATGCTAACCTTAAAGAAATAAAACCTAACACACAAATAGTAAAAATACCATCCAAAGAGGAAGATGTAAGTAGTGCTGAGCCAGAGAGATCCACAAAAATAATGAAAAAGATCTTTTATGGTTTTGTAAAAAGTTTGAAGAGTACAAATTTTGTTGAGCTGATATTATTTATCATGCTATTATATATCATGCTATTATACTATTGGTATCACCAGTGATGGGATAGCTCCCATGACTGAAGCATGGGGACAGCTGAGTACAAACTATTTAGTATGGACAGGGAGGGCAAAAGAGAAGGAGGTATCACGCTCTACATCAGTGACCATTCCATGGACCTCGACTTAGAAATGGATGAGGAACTGACAGAGACTCTATGGGTTAGAATTAAAGGAAAGTTAGCAGTGAGCGATATCGTAGTGGGAGTCTGCTACAGGCCAACCAGGATGACCAAGGGGATGAGGCCCTCTTTAAATAGATAAAAGCTGCTTCGCATTTGCAAGCCATGGTCCTTACAGGGGACTTCAACCACCCTGACATCTGCTGGAAGGACAGCACAGCAAAGCAGCAGCAGTCCAGGAAGTTCCTGGAGTGCATTAATGACAACTTGCTCCTCCAAATGGTAGAGGAACCAATCAGAAAGAGAGCTTAGCTAGACCGTGTACTCACCAACAGAGACAGGCTGGTGAGTAGTGTAAAACTTAATGGGAGACTAGGCTACAGCGAGACAAGTGCAAAGTAAGCTCGTGGGGCCTGATTTTAAAAGGGCAGACTTTAATCTCTTCGAAGATCTGCTTAGTAGGGTCAAATGGGACAAAGTAACGCATGGGAAGGAAGCCCAGGAAAGCTGGTCCTTTTTTAAGGATCATGTCCTGAAACCAGGACTAACCTGCCACTTTAGAGGAAGGTAGGCAGATGTGCCAGAAGGCCTGCATGGATAAACAAGGAACTCCTGGACACATTTAGAAATAAAAACAAAGCTTACAGACAATGGAAGCAAGGTCAGATGACCTGGGAAAATTATCAAGAAGTAGTCAGGGAAGCAAGGGATCAGCTTGGGAAAGCAAAAGCACAGAGAGTATTTGATCTAGCAGGAGGAATTTAAGTGCAAGAGAAATTTCTATAGGTATGTCAATGGTAGAAGGAAGACATGGGAAAATAGGCCCACTCCAGAAGAAAACAGGAGAACTGGTCACCCAAGATGCAGAGAAGGCTGAGGTACTCAAAAAGTACTTCACGTCTCTTCTCACTGCCAATGACTCTGGTCACATCCTCCATGTTACAGAAGCAAAAGACAGGGACTGGGAAGGAGAATATTCCTCCGCTGTAGATGAGGAGCAGGTTCAAGACCACTTAAAGAACCTGAAAGTGAACAAGTCCATGGGACGAGATGGGATTTACCAATGGCTCCTGAAACAGCTGGTGGATGAAGCTGCAAAGCCACTGCCCACCATATTCAAAAAGTCATGGCAGGCTGGTGAGGTTCCCACAGACTAGAAAAGGGGGAACATCACTCCCATTTTCAAAAATGGAAAAAATAGAAGACCCAGGGAACTACAGGCTAGTCAGTCTCACATTTGTGCCTGGCAAGATCATTGAGTAGATCCTCCCAAAGGCTCTGCTAAGGCAAGCAGAAACTAAAGAGGTGATTGGTGACAGAAGACATGGCTTTACCAAGGGCAAGTCCTGCTTACCAATTTGGTGGCCTTTTATGATGGGGTAATATCCTTGATGTAAAAACTCAGAGCAACTGGCACATCTACCTGAACCTGTGCAAAGCATTTGATACTGTCCCACACAACATTCTGATCTTTAAACTGGAACAATATTAATTCAATGGACTGGATGGTTGCACCCAAAGAGTTATGAACAATGGCTCAGTATCCAAATGGAGAGATGTGATGAGGCCTCCTCTTCAAGGGTCGTTACGTGGACCAGCACTGTTTAACATCTTTGTCAGCAACATGGACAGTGGAATTGAATGTACGCTCAGTGAGTTTGCTGATGACAACAATCTGTGTGGTGAAGTCAACACACTGGAGGGAAGGGAGGCCATCCAGAAGGACTTTGACAGGTTCAAGAAGTGGGCTTACGCAAACTGCATGAAGTTCAACAAGGGAAAGTGCAAGGTTCTGCACCTAGGTCAAGGCAATCCTGTGCACGAATACAGACTGGGTGCAGAAAGGACTAAGGACAGCCCTGAGGAGAAGAACTTAGGGGTGGTTGTGGACCAGAAGTTTAACAGGATCGCTCAGTGTGCACTTGCAGTCCAGTTAGCCAATGGTGTCCTGGGCTGCATCAAAAGAAGCACTGACAGTCAGCCAAGGGAGGTGATTTTCCCCATCTGCTCTGCACTTGTGAGACTCTACCTGCAGTACTGTGTCCAGTTCTGGAGCCTCCAACATAAGAAGGACATAAGGCTCCTGGAACATGTCCAGAGGAGGGGCTTGAGCACCTCCCCTGTGAGGATAGGCTGGGTAAGTTGGGGTTGTTCATCCTGGAGGAGACTCCCAGGTAACATTCTAGCAGCTTTCCAGTCTCTGAAAGGGGCTACAAGAAAGCTGGGGGAGGGCTTTTTACATGGGTGAGTAGTGAGAGAGCAAGAGGAAGTCATTACACACTTGAAGAGAGGATATTTAGGTTAGACATGAGGAATAAATTCTTTCCTGCGAGAGTGGTGAGATGCTGGAATGGGTTTCCCCAAGGAAGATGTGGTTGCCCCATCACTGCAAGTGTTCAAGGCCAGGTTGGATGAGGCCCTGAGTTGTCTCTGCCTATGCAGAGCCAGCCGCGCCCCCCCCCACCCCGAACCAGCCGTGGCTCCCGCCTGACCCCACTGCCGGTGGGCACCTGCCGCCGCGGGGTCTGGAAGTGACCCCGGCAGCAACTTGCTGTATCGCCACCCGGGACCTAAGAAGTAATGGCCCCAGACCGGAGACAAAGCCGCAGACCGATGCAGCTCCCGCCGTCACGGCAGCACGGTGCCGCCGCTGCTCGCCGCCGCACCACGCCCTGACTGGAAAGCAAGATTGGTGCAGAAATGCCATCATGACCCCCCACCACAGACAGCCTTCAGCATTGGTGAGCTGGGCTACTCCTCTTCCCCCTGGAGCTGAGATAGGGGAGGGAGAGGAGAGGAGATCTAGAAGACCCTCTCGGCCACGTGTGGAGTGTGGGGGGGTGCGGCCCTGCTGACGCCATGCAGTCGGTCTCCATGTTGGACCCTGCACGCAGCTGGAAGCAGTGATCAGCAGGAAGAGAGACTGTCATTTCTGCTGCTGNCTTTGAGACCTTTTTCCTTTCTTTGATATTGAATTGTGGTCCTGAACCCACCACAAGTCCCAAAAGGGTCAGTACTGGGACCAGTCCTATTCAATCTTTAATTGTTGACTTGGATGAGGAATTAGAGAGTAATGTCAGCAAGTTTGCTGATGACACAAACCTGGGTGATGTTGCCGACACCTCAGCAGACCCTACTGTCATTAAGCTAGACCTGGACAGGCTAGAGAGCTGGGCAGAGAGAAGTTTAATGAACTATAACAAGGATAAGTGTAGAGTCTTGCAACTGGGCACAAACAACCCCAGGTACCAGTATAGGTTGGGGACTGAGCTGTTGGAGAGCAGTGTAGGAGAAAGGGACCTGGGGGTCTTGGTGGACAGCAGGATGGCTATTATTAATACAGTAATATTTATCAAATATATCCACTTTTGAACATGTACATTCAGAATAATCTTCAGCCTTATTAATGTAACAAACCACACTGGTGAAAAGCAAACACTTGTTACTCAGCATTTGTTCTCTATTATATAGGAAGCTATTAAATGTGTGTCCCAAGATGCTTGGTGAATTGAGGCGGGGTTGGGGGGTATCAAAAAATTATCCCAAGGGTCAAATTAAGACCCAAGCAAGATGAAATGCTGGGCACACACTGAGGTTTTTATTGTTTAACAATACACAGTGGAAAAAAGAGTTATGGAGAGAAAAGAGCAGGAGAAGAGAAAAAGGGATAAAGAGGGAAAAGAGGATATAGCTACCACCGCCAAAATCCAAGCATCCCCAGATTTCTCCAAGAGAACAGTAGTGTCCTGCCATCTTCTGATCTTTGTTGATCCTTAGGTGGGAGAAGCTTCCAAAGTTCCTACTGGGGAACCATCCTTTTAAGTGGAAAGGTACACCTTGCACCCCCTCCCCGCCCCCCACTTCATCTCACAGGGATAATGCCCCCTCTGCTGGTCTTCAGGCCAGTCTCAGTGATCCTTTTGTTCTTGTTGCTGAAGCCATCTGGAAAGCTCAAGGCCAAACATCATATTGTTATCTTGTCCCAGGCTCAGTAAGGCCAAAGTGGCACTTTTTTTTCTTAAGTTCCGTAAACCTTGTAGGGAGGGCTGGTTCAGTGACAGTTACACAGGTCTCCAGCTAGTGAGCCATCTGATCTTGCAGATGGGGTAGAAGGCCTGTTTGTCCTATCTTTCTGAATAAGAATATGTTGAGAAAAAATTTATCTTTGGAGTCTCACAACATGCACCCTGAAGATTTCAAAGAATGACACACAGCACCATTCAATGTGTGTAAGAAACAAAAGACATTTTAAAAGGAAATTAACAGGCTGAATTAGTGTTTCCTACTTGAGAGAAATACAAGCTTAAGCCCTAAAGGGAATAAATGACAAGCCAGGGAATATTAAAAGGACTGCTTATGCAGCACTTTGTTCACTGAGGGTTCAATTTAGGGCAAGCCAAGAAGAGGAAAGTGAAGAGCAGATATACAAAGTGCTTAAACCTTGGGGAAATATGAAAGGCCATTTTATGGATGGATAGTTTACAATCCAAGCAGCTACTTCACAAAATGAACAAGGAGAAAAAAAATAATGAAAAGTAATCAAAAATTGAATACTTTTTTTTCCAATCTAAAAAATTTAGTAACTTGTATATTGTTTAGTGAAAGAAAGGTAATTCAGCAAAAGCATATGATTTGTCCTTGCCAAACTCATTGCAACAAATGACAAAAATATGTCTTCTATTGTAAGTTTGTTGAAGGCATTGCCAGTAAGTCCTTGTCCTTCTTGAGCTGAGGGGCCCAGAACTGGGCAAAACACTCCAGGTGTGGTCTCACTAGTCCAGAGTAGAGGGGGAGAAGAACCTCTCCCAGACTGCTAATCAACCTGCTTCTGATCCATCCTAGCATACTGTTGGCCCTCTTGGCCACAAGTAGAATAGGTGAGTGGAGCCAAGTGCAGGGCCATGGCAGAAGGTGGGTGCCACCCTTGCCTGGCACACTTCCCCAGTTGCCACCAAGTAATAGATATGAGCCCCTATTGGAAGACAGCCAATCTGATAAGGATATAGAGAATAGAGAACCCACACTGAAGGTCCTGATAAAGTCGGATACACCCAGGAAGACTTCTAGTACTGTGATGACCTCCTCTATAAAGAAAAGAGGGGTCCTAGTTATTGGAGACTCGCTCCTGAAATGGACTGAGGGCCCAATATGCAGAGCTGACCCCCATCACAGGGAAGTCTGCAGTTTACCGGGAGCCCAAATCAGGGACATCACTAGGTTGCTCCCTAACCTGGTGAGATCAGCTGACTATAAGCCACTGCTGATAGTCCAAACAAGTGGAGAGGAAGCTGTATTCCATAACCTTAAGGCATTACGACATTTCGTTAAAGACTCTGGGGCACAAATTGCATTATGTTCATTACTTAAATTTTGGGGTGAGGACATGGGCCAGAATAGAAGGACTCACTCCATCAGTGCCTGGCTACAAGACTGGTGTTACAGGCAGGGCTTTAGGTTCTTTCAGACACTAGCCCTAGCAGATAGGTATGGGAGGGGTTTATCTCAGAGGGGAAAAAGGTTCTGGGGCAGGAGCTGACAGGGCTCATTCAGATAACTTTAAACTAGATTGGGGGGGNCTGATGCAAATGGTGGAAGAGCCCACTAGGAGAGGAGCACTACTGGATTTTGTATTCACCAACAAGGCGGGTCTGGTTGAAGCAGTGAAGGTTGAGGGTTGCCTTGGTTGCAGTGACCACGAGATGGTGGAGTTCAGGGTAGTTCAGGTAGGAACAGAATAGCTACCAGAATCACAACCCTGGGCTTCAGGAGGGTCAACTTTGGCCTCTTCAAGCAATTGTTAGAGGAAATCCCATGGAACAGGGTACTGGCAGGTAAAGGAGCTCAGGATAGCTGGTTAACATTCAAAGACCACTTTCTTGCAGCACAAGAAAAGAACATTCCAACAAGAAGAAAGTCCAAGAAGGGAGCCAGAAGTCCTGCGTGGTTAAACAGGGAGCTGCTGGGCAAAATCCAGAGGAAGAAGAAAGGGGATATGGATTTACGTCCATCTAGTTTGCTCAACTTATCCCTAACCCAGTCCTCATCAACGAGGGCAAGTTCCTTTCTTGTCTCAACATGTCTAATCCACAACAGTGTCACTCATGCAGGCCTGCCCCTTTATCCACATCTACCAACTCTCAACTCTTTCTTCATCCATCCCTGCACAGAATTCAACACATTTCAGTTGCTCTTTCACACAAAGGCCTTGGTGACCTGTCCCTCCGAAAAAGGACACAGCTGTCTATGACCACACTCCAGTCATGCAAACTGTCCCACCATGTGTCTGTAATTGCCATCAGATCATAATCACCTGACTGAACCTGACAGATTTTGAACTCCTTCTGCTTGTACCCTGTCCCTAGGGATTTCACCTAGCAATTGCTTGAAAAGGCCAGAGTTGGCCCTCCTGAAGTCCAGGGTTGTGTTTCTGCTAGGTATACTGTTCCTGATACATGACATCCTGAACTCCACCATCTCATGCATGGTCACTGCAACCAAGGCTGCCCTCAAACTTCGTGCTTCAACAAGACCCTCCTTGTTGGTAAGTATAAGATCCAGAAGCGCTCCTCTCCTAGTGGAATCTTCCATTATTTGGATCAGGAAGGTGTTGCCAAAGCACTGGAGGAACCTCTTGGACTGTAGATGGATGGATGGCTGAATAGGTCTTCCAGCAAATATTAAGGTAGTTAAAATCTCCCATGAGAACCAGTGCTTGTTTCTGTGAGACTGCTGTCAGCTGTTTGTAGAAGGCCTCATTGACTTCTTTGTCCTGATCTGCTGGCCTGTAACAGACACGGATGACAATGTCACCCATACCAGCCTGTCCCTTAATCCTGCTTGTTCCTTAAGCTGTGTACATTTGTGTACAGGCATTTCAGGACATGACATGAGCGCTCCGGTTTCACCCACAGATGGTGGGAGGCCTCGTGGTCTTCATCAAGACTAGACCACTGCCCCACTGGTGCCCACTCAGCAACAATCCCACCCAGCTTCAAATCAAGTTTAAAGCTCTCTGAATGAGCCCTGCCAATTCCTGCCCCATAACCCTTTCTCCCTTCTGAGGAGAACACTCTTGTCCGTGTGTACTTGTCGGGTCTGGTGTCTTTTAAAACCAGCCATAATCAAAGCACCCAAAGCCCTGCCTGTAACAGCAGTCTCGTTGCCAGATATTTATGGCCTGAATCCTTCTACTCCAGCCCATGTCCTCACCTGAAAATGGATGCACTGAGGAGAATGCAATTTGTGCCCCTCAAATAGAATTTGAGTAGTGGAAGAAGGAAGCTGCATTTTGTCTGCATATTACTCTCCTCTGGTTACATGTTTCTGGAACGATTTAGACATCTCATCTCCCAACAAAGACAGATGCAGGAGAAAGAGAAGTTTAAAAAAAACCCTCAATAAAACCCCAAACATCGCTGCTGAGAAGCACATATTTAGGTTGCTTATTCATCTCTGTTTTAATATTTCATGATTAATTTTTCACTTTTTACCAGACATATATCTAAACTCCTTCATGGATACTTATAAATCAATCTAAAGCTACATTTTCAGACAAAATTTTAAAAAATATTTCAGACAAAAATTTCTTGGTTTCAACAGAAAGATCTTTAATTACAGACAGACTTGCTTAAACCTCTATCTCATCATTAGTCTATTAAAAAATTCACCATAAGGATCACAAAAAGAGATTAATTTTCCCAAAAATACATCAGTTATTTAAGTGCCTAAATGGGAATGAGGATTTTTCGCAAGTTTATTTCCAGCTGTGCTGAATCAAACCAAGTCCTGCTTGAAGTCTAAGTATCAGATGACTATGAGCCAAGAGGGCCAACAGCATCCTGGGGTGGATTAGAAGGGGGGTAGTTAGCAGATCAAGAGAGGTTCTTCTCCCCCTCTACTCTGCACTGGTGAAACCACACCTGGAGTCTTGTGTCCAGTTCTGGGCTCCTCCGTTCAAGAGGGATGTGGAGCTGCTGGAGAGGGTTCAGCGTAGGGCAACGAAGATGATGAAGGAGGTGGAGCACCTCCCTGATGAGGAGAAGCTGAGGGAGCTGGGTCTCTTTAGCTTGGAGGAGACTGAGGGGTGACCTCATTAATGTCTACAAATATGTGAGGGGTGGGTGTCAGGAGGATGGAGCTGGGCTATTCTCAGTGTCATGTAGTGATAGGATGAGGGGCAATGGTTGTAAGCTGGAACACAGGAAGTTCCACGTCAACCTGAGAAGGAACTTCTTCACAGTGAGGGTGACGAAGCACTGGAATGGGCTGCCCAGGGGAGTTGTGGAGTCTCCCTCGCTGGAGATATTCAAGACCCGCCTGGATGAGTTCCTGTGTGAGTTGGTCTAGGTGATCCTGCTGTTGCAGGCGAATTGGACTAGATGATCTTTCAGGTCCCTTCCAATCCGTAGTGATTCTATGATTCTATGATTCTATGATCAGATGTGATGGAACTACAGGATGAAGAATGTGCAGTTTAAACTTCAGATTTACCATCAGTAATTTAAGGAACCTCTCCTATGCTAACACTCTTTGAAAAAGAAACAGACATGTGACACTAAGGGATAGTAAAGAAAAGTTTGATCAGGTTATAAAAGGGCATTTCTGCTTTTTGGAAATTTCAAATACCACAAGAATCGTGCTTCTGAACTGGGTCAGCATTGTAACAGACATTTTGCAGATGCAAACAGGTTCAGAAATTATTTTTCAGCATTCACTGAAATCATGGAATCACTGAATATCTTTTGTTGGAACAGACCCATAAGACCATAAAGCCCAAGATTTTGAAAATACATATTCCTAGACTGATCTAGAATGCCATAAGATAAATTTCATTTTTGTTCTTTGTAAACAATTTGAATATAACTGCATTTTTCTCTACTTCAGCATGAATGACTGTATGACAAAGCACCTGCAACAGTATTTCCATTAATTCAGTTTACTGTAATGGTGGAAGCAAAATTGATCAGTACAACATGTACCAGTCTTTAAAAGTACTGGTAAGATTTATAAATAAAAAGCATTATCAGACAAGAGAGAATTGCAACATATGTGAATAGAAGTGTTTTATAAAGCAACATACAGGGAAAAGTATTTAACCTCAAGGCAATGTTTCTGACATACATACTCTATTAAACCTTACTCTTTCTTTTTGTCGTTTCACAAACAAAATAATTGCTTGGTTGGATGAGAAAGTTTTCAGATGCAATCTAGATTAATTCATAGGTTGATTAACTATCCACTGTTGCACTGTGAGAAAAGGTTTAACAGCCTGAAACAAATAGTTAATCCAGAGACAGACTGCAGCAGCATTCATAGTCACTGAAAAATCTATTAGGCAAGATTGTGATGTCTGTACATCAGCTACAGAAAGGGGATCATAAAATGTTACAATTTAGTGTTAACCAACCACTTACAGTGGAACTTGTTATTGACAACTACACAATTTACACAGTTTATTAGGGTTGGAAGGAGCCTCCAAAGGCTATTGAGTCCAACCCTCCTGCTAAAGCAGGATACAAATTGCTGAAAAGCACAACGACCTAAAAGCCTAAAGTAAAATACACAAAAATGCATTCAGATGGGTCTGAAACATCTCCAGAGAAGTGGACTCCACAACCTCCCTGGGCAACCTGCTCCAGTATTTAATAACCCCTACTGCAAAAAAGTTTTTCTTCATATCAAGGTGAAATTTCCTGTGTTCAAGCTTGCATTCACTACCCCTTGTCCTGTCTGACACAATTGAAAAAAGAGTATTCCTTTCTTCTGGACACCCAGCCCTCATGTGTTTATGTACAGTAATTAAATATTCCCCTAGGCTCCCTTTGTCCAAAATAAAAGTCACAATTTTCTCAATCTCTCTTCATAAGGCAGTTGTTCCAGACCTCCAATCATCCTTGTGGCTCTGTGTTGAACTCTCTCAATTAACTCTTTGTCACTCAGGAATTAAGGAGACCAGAATTGGACACAGCATTTGAGGTGCAGTCTCACTACAGCAGAATACAGGGGCAGCATAACTTCCCTCAGTCTGCTAGGCACACTCCTCTTAATATATCCCAACACCCTATTGGCCTTCTTGACCACATGGGCCCATTGCTGATCCTTGTTAAGTTGGCTAGCCACAAAAACTCCAAGATCTCTCTCCACAGTGGTGCTCTGTAGCATCTGTCTTGATACCTCCCAATATTCCTTCCCAAGTGAAGGACTCTACATTTGATTTTGTTAAAACTCATTAAACTCCTCTTAACTCAACTCTCTATCCTGTCCAAATCTTCCTGAAAAGTCAAATCATAGAATTACTGTGGTTGGAAAAGACCCCTGAGATCATCAAGTCCAACCATCTACCCAACCTTACAAGTTCAACCCTAAACNTCAGCATTCACTGAAATCATGGAATCACTGAATATCTTTTGTTGGAACAGACCCATAAGACCATAAAGCCCAAGATTTTGAAAATACATATTCCTAGACTGATCTAGAATGCCATAAGATAAATTTCATTTTTGTTCTTTGTAAACAATTTGAATATAACTGCATTTTTCTCTACTTCAGCATGAATGACTGTATGACAAAGCACCTGCAACAGTATTTCCATTAATTCAGTTTACTGTAATGGTGGAAGCAAAATTGATCAGTACAACATGTACCAGTCTTTAAAAGTACTGGTAAGATTTATAAATAAAAAGCATTATCAGACAAGAGAGAATTGCAACATATGTGAATAGAAGTGTTTTATAAAGCAACATACAGGGAAAAGTATTTAACCTCAAGGCAATGTTTCTGACATACATACTCTATTAAACCTTACTCTTTCTTTTTGTCGTTTCACAAACAAAATAATTGCTTGGTTGGATGAGAAAGTTTTCAGATGCAATCTAGATTAATTCATAGGTTGATTAACTATCCACTGTTGCACTGTGAGAAAAGGTTTAACAGCCTGAAACAAATAGTTAATCCAGAGACAGACTGCAGCAGCATTCATAGTCACTGAAAAATCTATTAGGCAAGATTGTGATGTCTGTACATCAGCTACAGAAAGGGGATCATAAAATGTTACAATTTAGTGTTAACCAACCACTTACAGTGGAACTTGTTATTGACAACTACACAATTTACACAGTTTATTAGGGTTGGAAGGAGCCTCCAAAGGCTATTGAGTCCAACCCTCCTGCTAAAGCAGGATACAAATTGCTGAAAAGCACAACGACCTAAAAGCCTAAAGTAAAATACACAAAAATGCATTCAGATGGGTCTGAAACATCTCCAGAGAAGTGGACTCCACAACCTCCCTGGGCAACCTGCTCCAGTATTTAATAACCCCTACTGCAAAAAAGTTTTTCTTCATATCAAGGTGAAATTTCCTGTGTTCAAGCTTGCATTCACTACCCCTTGTCCTGTCTGACACAATTGAAAAAAGAGTATTCCTTTCTTCTGGACACCCAGCCCTCATGTGTTTATGTACAGGAATTAAATATTCCCCTAGGCTCCCTTTGTCCAAAATAAAAGTCACAATTTTCTCAATCTCTCTTCATAAGGCAGTTGTTCCAGACCTCCAATCATCCTTGTGGCTCTGTGTTGAACTCTCTCAATTAACTCTTTGTCACTCAGGAATTAAGGAGACCAGAATTGGACACAGCATTTGAGGTGCAGTCTCACTACAGCAGAATACAGGGGCAGCATAACTTCCCTCAGTCTGCTAGGCACACTCCTCTTAATATATCCCAACACCCTATTGGCCTTCTTGACCACATGGGCCCATTGCTGATCCTTGTTAAGTTGGCTAGCCACAAAAACTCCAAGATCTCTCTCCACAGTGGTGCTCTGTAGCATCTGTCTTGATACCTCCCAATATTCCTTCCCAAGTGAAGGACTCTACATTTGATTTTGTTAAAACTCATTAAACTCCTCTTAACTCAACTCTCTATCCTGTCCAAATCTTCCTGAAAAGTCAAATCATAGAATTACTGTGGTTGGAAAAGACCCCTGAGATCATCAAGTCCAACCATCTACCCAACCTTACAAGTTCAACCCTAAACCACATCCCTCCTCATCCAAATGATCTTCAAACACATCCAGGGATAGCAACTCAACCACCTCCCTGAGAAACACATTCCACTGCTTGACCACTCTTTCTGTGAAAAAACTCTTCCTAATATCATGTCTAAATCTACCCTGTTGTAACTTGAACCCACTCCCTGTTGTTCTATCACTAACTACTTGTGAGAAGAAACACACAGCAACTTTTCCACAACACGCTTTCAAGTAGTTGTAGAGAGTGATGAGGTCTCCTCTCAGCTTCTTCTTCTTCAGACTAAAGAGCTCCAGCTCCTTCAGTCTTTCATCATAAGCTTTATTCTCCAGGCCCTTCACCAACTTAGTGAACAAGCAACTAACTCCCACCTAACTTTGTGTCATCTGTGAATTTACTAAGGATAGACTTGCTCCCCTTACCAGGTGATTAATACAGGTTTTGAATAGAACTGGGCCCGGTACTCACATCTTGGGGACATCATTCTGGTCACCAGACACCATGCACCATCACTGTCTGTGCTTGGTCATCCAGCCAGTTTTTAACCAAGTGAAGGAAGCACCTTGTGGTGGGTTCAAGACCACAATCAAATATAAAGGAAAAGAAAACAAAGCAGTTAGGTCTCAATGAGACCTCGGATAGAATTTGCCAGACACTGGATAGCCTAGGGAAAATGGAAAAGGGTTTATTAACTCTGTAACTGTATACAGAAAAGAAGGAAAGGTGAAGCAACTTAGTGCACACTAACTAGAAACTGTGTCACAAATGCCATCACGTATTCTGAGAAAAATACAATGGCAGATGACTATTGTATCAGTCCTTGGGTCTTTGTCACATTAGAGATCTGGCGGGAAAAAAGCATGTCAGTCGAGTACAGATGAGTACCACCACCCTCTCTATTATCGATGTGTCACCCCCTGGGAACAGTGGCACCCTGGCTGTCCAGACTGGTGAAGTCTTCAATTCTTCAGTGTAGCTTCTTCAGCCCAACATTCATTGGACAGGCCTGATTCCTCAGCACCTGAACTGCATCTGTCAATGCAGGAGACATGCTTTCAAACAAATAACATATACTCTGTCTTTCATGCCAAAGGTTTAAGGATTCTTGAGTTCTTCTGCTTTCTTCATCTAAGCACGGAAGAATTCACCCCAATACTTGGGCATCCCAAGTTTTTTTCTCAGCAGCAGAAATGACAAACAGTCTCTCTTTCTGCGGATCAGTGCTCTCAAAAATAGCAGCAACGGACCCTGACCACATGTAGGATCCAGGATGGAGACCAACCACATGACTGTGTCAGAAGGGCCCACCACCCCACACATTCTGCATGTGGCCAAGAGGGATTTACAGGACCCTCTTCTCTCTCTCTCCTCCTGTCTCAGCTCTAGGAGGAAGAAAGAGGAATCCCTTCAGCTCACCATGAGTCACTGAAAGGCTGCTCCATTGCTGGGGAAGAAGCGGTGGTAAATCTGCACTAAGGTCTTGCTTCTCTGAGCCATATGGAGCTGCCGCTGCCAAACCGGGGTCACCACTGCCTCTCCTCCCCGTGGCAGCAGGGCCGGCATCCTCCATCTGGCCATTTACAGTAGCAGAGCGGACCTGCTGAGTCCACTCCATCCTGTCACCGACAGGGGAAGCAAGGGAGAGAGCCGCCACGTGCTGTCTCCCCTCACCACCACCCTGGGAAGGAGGGTGGGGGGGAGCCGAGGCGATCCATGTCTGGGTAGAAAAACCCAAGTCCAAAGAGGCAGGGCTCTTGGTAATCAGTTCTTTTGTCTTCTCACCTAGTGACAACCCTTAAGGGGAGATATTTGGGACAGTGTCACCACCCCCCAGGACAGTCCACTGGGTGGGGCTCCTCTTAAAGCAACATAAATATTCTTCATGAAAGCACAAATCTGTACATCTGAAAATTCTGGTAATTTTCAAACTGCAACACACCTCCACAAGGCATGGGCTGCCAGCATATTCCAGGAGTGTTCAGTGAAAGAATGTGTCAAAGGCTTTGCTGAAGTTTACCTAGACTATCTCCATAGCCTGGACCTCTGTGGTTAGATAGGACTGGTGATAAAAGCTGGAGAGTAGTTTAGCCAGCTCTTGCACCAGCTCCCTCAACACCAATCGACTTGCAAGAGTCTAGGTGGCACAGCAGGGCACTAACAACTTCCTCCCAGTTTACAGGATGGAGGGGTAGTCTTTACCATGGGCCTTTGCTTTTGACGCACAAAACTGCTGTTGCCAGCAGCTTCTTGTTGTACCATCCTCTCAGCTGTCTATCAAAGAAGGATGAGTCATAGGCCAGACTTGGTGGGCACCTGGTCCATCGGCAGGGCCAAACCAACACAGTCCTGCCAGAGAGACCTCTCCGGGTGAAACTATGCTCCCCAGCTGACTACAGCCTTGACAGCATCCATGCTGCATTTTTATTCCCCAAACCTGAATCTCTGGCATGGGTGCCGGCTCCTTTCACTCAAGATGAGTGGGTGGGTACCCTGGGACAGAGACTAAACTCACCAGGCTGGGTTTCACACAGATTATGCCTGACGGCTTCCGGGAGAAGCTGTGTGTCGTGACCCTCTGATGCTGAAACCTCTTCACCGGAACCTGAATTTGGGATACATATACGGGTGATTAAAGATCTTTACCAGGTGAAAAGGAAAAAGAAAGGGAAAGGTGTTTGAACAATACTCCCTCTGCAGTGTCCTCCTACCCTCTGGCAGGTCAACACTCCCTGCCAGCTTCGTGTCACCTGTGAATTGACTAAGGGTAGACTTGATCCCTTTATCCAGCTCATCAGTACACATGTTGGACAGAACCGGGCCCAGCACTGACCTCCTGTGGACATCATTCCAGTCCCCAGACAGCAGGTGGAGAGCGGTTCTTCTTCCCCTCTGCTCTGCCCTAGTGAGACCACACCTGCAGTATTGTGCCCAGTTCTGGGCCCCTCCGCTCAAGAAGGACACGGAGCTGCCGGAGGGAGTCCAGCGTAGAGCAACGAGGATGATGAAGAAGTGGAACACCTCCCTGGTGAGGAAAGGCTGAGGGAGCCGAGTCTCTTTAGCTTGGAGGAGACTGAGGGGTGACCTCATTAATGTCTATAAATATGTGAAGGGTGGGTGTCAGGAGGCTGGAGTCAGGCTCTTCTCAATATCATCTAGGACAAGGGGGCAGAGGGTGTAATCTGGAACATAGGAGGTTCCACATAATTACAAGAAGAAACTTCTTCACAGTGAGGGTGACGGAGCACTGGAAGGGGCTGCCCAGGGGGGTTGAGGAGTCTCCTTCTCTGGGGACATTTAAAATCCACCTGGATATGATCCTGTGCAACTTGGTCTAGGTGATCCTGCTGTGTCGGGGGATTGGACTAGATGATCTTTCAGAGTCCCTTCCAATCCCTAATGCTTTGTGATGCAGCGATTCTGCCACTACTTCCTCCTGGATTATGCAACGACAGAGGGGTATTTACCGTGGGCCTTTGCTTTTGACGCACAAAACTGCTGTTGCCAGCAGCCTCTTGTTGTACAATCCTCTCAGCTGTCTATCAAAGTAGGGCGAGTCATAGGCCAGCCTCGGTGAGCACCTGGGCCGCGGGTAGGACCAAACCAACACAGTCCTGCCACAGAGACCTCTCCGGTTGAGACCATGCTCCCCAGCTGCTCCTTTGCTGCTGGAGACACAAGTTTCCACATGGCTGACTATAGCCTTGGCAGCGTCCAGGCTGCCTTTTTATTCCCCAAACCTGAATCCCTGGCGCGGGTCCCTGCTCCGTTCCCTAGGGGCTATCATCTCTACTGGGTGCTATCAAGGTGAGTGGGTGAGTACCCTGGGACAGAGCCTAAGCTCAGTGTCCTAAGGCAGGACGTGGATGAAGAGTTGCTCAGGGACATGGCCCAAAGACTCTACCGTGGATCAAAGATTCCCTAGCTCTGTTCGCCGGCATGAGATTTGTCTGCACTGGTCTTTCTCCTGAGACACAGCAGGCACCAAGAAGCACTTTGGGAAAACCCTCTTTTATTGGGACTGACAGGAGTGCTGAACACATCAGGAGCGGGCAGCCCAAGGATATCCTGGGGGCAGCTTGAGGCCAGTGGCTCCATCCAGGCACCACTCTTCCAGGGGTGCCCAGCTCTGCTCTTGGGCAGCAGTTATCCTGGTGCTCGGAGCTCTTTGCACAGCCATGCCTTGGGCAGCCCCACACACCTTGCCAAAGCCCGTTGTCTCTTGCTGCCTTTCCAGGACCTTCTGGACGATGCCTGTGGAGGAGGAGAGAGCTCTAGACAAAGGGAAGTACCCGCCTGCCCGCATTACTGAGGGCTTGCCCAGAGACAGGTCAGGGGGGCACCACATGCTGCCACAGTTGCAGTGTTGCCAGCCTGGCACTGCTCCACTTGGGGACGTACCATGGTCATGCCCTGGCCGGTCCCTGCAGCCAGAGGGGGGCTGGGCATCGTCTCTCTCCTTTGCCGCCATGGCCTGCTCTGCAGAGGCTGGATGTTCGGGGCCCTTCACCTCCTCTTGGTCCACCAGTGGGTCCTCCTTGGGTGGAACTTTGTGCCGCAACCCCAGCGGGAGGTTCAAAGCAGTGGGACGTCCCTGAGGGGAGAGAGGGTCCATTTGTGAAGGCAGCCTGGCTCCCACCAGCAAATATTTGCTGGGCTGCTGCCAGCAGCAGCTGCTGTAAGAGGGCTGTGGGAGATGATCAGGGTCAGCAGTGCCAGGCAGCCACTGGCCCCAGGCAGAGGGAGGCTTGTTCCGCTCTCCTGCTCCGTCCCATCCCATCCTTGGCACTCACCAGGCTGGGTCTCACACCGATTATGCCTCACGGCTTTCGGGGAGAAGCTGTGTGTCGTGACCCTCTGCTGCTGAACCCTCATCACTGGAACCTGCCTCCACCGGATGCCAGGCACCCCATGGACACAGCACTGGTGGCCACCGGCTGTGGAGCTGCTGGCCATTTGCTGAGGCAGACTGGGGTTATCAGTGGCATTTTCTGAGGGCACACGTCTTTTCCGGGGTGAAGGTGCTGGGCTGTCCATCTGCAAGAGAGGTGGACGACTGAAGCCAAGTTACACTGGTTGTTGCCCCTACAGCCCCATGTCTTGTGTGGAAGATGTGCCATGGCCAGGCTCTCCTGCCAGCCCCACAGCCATGCTGATCCCTGCTCCCAGAGCCGGCTGGGGAGAGGCAGGTCCCCTGCAGCCCACAGCAACTCCCAGGAGCATCCCAGCACAGCCTGCTGTGCCTACTCCCTGCCACAGGGAGCTCCTGGGTTTGGGAAGGCATTGGGCTCCATCTCCCTTGGGCTCCCTACATCTGCACGGTATCGACCATTGTAGAGGGAGGTCCACGGGCTGTGACAGAGGCTGAGGCCACAGTCTGCCGAGCTGTTGCCAGACCATGGTGCAACCACCGTCTGCTGTCACAGGGCATGATGCCCCCTGTCACTCTTTCCAAGCAGGCACCCCCACATTGTGACACCACGGGCAGCATGGCACGACATGTTCTTTGCAGCACCCCTGTGCTTAGAACTCTATGTGATGCTGCACTTTGAGCATTAAAATACCTTAGCAAGGACAGCATGAGGCCTCCTCAGCAAACCTAACACAGCCCTTGGCAATGCTTTCTGCAGGCAGAGTTTTCCAGCACAAGTCCAGCCCTTGACAGCATTCCTCACGCAAAGCTCAGCATTTCCTACCACAAATGTTAAGAGCGTTGTTGTGAAGTAATTTATTGTAAATAATAAACATATCTAAGGTAGAAACTCTTTGTAAAACACTGGCCATCCTCCAGTCATTTGGGACCTCCCCAGTTTGCCAGGACCGATGATAAACTGTGGAGAGCAGCTTAGCCAGTTCTTTCCGCCTCTACCTCAGCACCCTAGGATTAATCATATCTAGATCCATAGACTTTTTAGGATCTAAACAGCACCGCAGGTCACTACTTTTTGCTGGATTACAGGGGGTTTATTCTGCTCCCAACCCCTGTCTGCCAGTTTAGGAGCCCAGTTGCACTGAGGGTAGCCAGTCTTTTTGTTAAAGGCTGAGGCAAAGAAGGTGTTAAGTACCTCAGCCTTTTCTCTCTCGTTCCTTACTACAGGGGTCCTCAAACCCTGACCCACAGGCCAGATACAGCCCCCAGAGTGTCCAATCCGGCCCACCGGTCCACCAGTATTTACCCCCATCCCACCAAGCAGCCGCAGTTGGCTTCTTCCTGCAGACTGCGCAGCCAGGCTGGGGTGGGCATTTCGCCATCTCTCCCTCCCGCTCCCAGGCAGGACAAGCCAGGCAGCCTAAACTACAGCCCAGCCCCTGACACTGTCTGAGGGACAGGACCCAGCTCCCTGTTTAAAAAGTTTGAGGACCCCTGCCTTACTATATTCATGATTTTGGAGGCATTGTATTTGGTCTAGCTGGGATGGAGTTGATCTTCCCTATGACACCTCTCACAGTGCTCTGCTCACGGTGGTAGCTGGAGGCCATTGACAACACACCAGTGTTTTTGCTACTGCTTAGCAGTACACATACAGCACCAAGAATGGGGATTAGCTTTCACAGTTTTTTCCATTTCCCAACATTCTCCCCAAGAGGGCCAAGGGATGTGCCAGGCCAGCCAACTTAAACTGACCAAAGTGATGTTTAAGACCATTTGACAACAGCCCAGAACAAGAGAAAGGAAGGAAGCGGGAGCGCTTTTGCCCTCTGGAGTAACTCCTAAGTGTATCAGGCCCTGCCTCCTGGAACAGCCACTAACTACTTTCTGCTGATGGGAAGTAGAGAATAATCTTTATTTGCCTTTGCTTTTGCACTTGTCATTTGTTTTGTGTTTTCTGCTTTACTAAACTGTTGCTGTCTTTACCTGCTAGCCTCTCACTATATTTTTCTCTCATTCCTCCATCTAAGAAGCAGGGACGGATACAGAAGCGTTGGTGGGCACCCAATCCCTAGCCAAGGCCAAGATTGCCTTGATACAAGATACTTCTGGTTGAGAGGATCGAGTATTCTCTCAGTAAGTTTGCAGATGACACCAAGCTGGGTGGAAGTGTTGAACTTCTTGAGGTAAAGTGGCTCTGCAGAGGGTACCAGACAAACTCAGCCAAGGCAGATTGTATGAGGTTCAGCAAGGCCAAGTGACAGGTTTGGGACTTCAGCCACATCCCCCTGCAGCAACACAGGCTTGGGAAGGAGTTGGGAAGTGATTTTTGCTTTTATACTCTCCACTGACGAGGCCGCACCTTGAGTAGAGCATTCGGTTTAGGATCCCTCACTGTAAGAACAGCAGTGCGTGAATTTGTCCAAAGGGCAATAAAGCCATTGAAGAGCCTAGAGCACAATACCTGTGAGGAACAGCTGAGTGAACTGGAGTTGTTCAGTCCAGAAGCAAGCAGGTTAAAGGGAGACCTTATCACTTTCTACAACTACCTTGAGTGAGGTTGTAGGGAAGCATGGATTAGCCTTCTGAACCAAGGCACAAGTGATAGGACAAAAGAAAATGTTTAGTCAAGGACTTGTCAGTGCTGGGTTAATGGTTGGACTAGAGGATCTTGAAGATGCTTTCCAACCCAAGATTGTTGTATTAGTTTTCATGGGGTTTACTAAAAGAATAAATGTAACTGATGGATGCTAACTGAGTTCATCTAAGTATTACCACACATTTCCTAGTAACAGTTGATTCTGATTTCAGTTTTTCATTACAGATTTACACCAAATGTAGTATCTGACTTAGGCTGTTCACAGAATCCAGGAGAATACAAGGCTACCCAAAAGCTTACCTCTTCTTAACCATAGGTCTGAACACCAACCCCACCTGGACTACACCATCAGTACCCTAGGGTCAGTGAGGAAAATCTGTTCACACAAGACTGACCTCACAAAAAACCTAACTCCATAATTTTAATCAGTAATCTTAAGAGCAAAAAGATATTGCAGTACTGTGTGTTTATGAGACTGCATTAATATCCTTAAGATCTGCAGTGTTAAAGTATCATGCTAAATTTTAGGAACACTGTAAGCAGTTTTTATTTGTTCACCGAAGTTTACACAGAGTACGTTAATTCTATTTTTAAAAAGCCTCAACGCAAAAGGCAGTAGTTTGGGGTTTTATTTGTAAAGGATAAAGCATCTTATCAACTAAAACCAAGTTTTGACAATTCTCAGGAGTCCGCAGAGGTGATGTCTGTTTACAATTTAATATCAGCAAAATAAATTGTTACCATTATAGATTACTGTAAGAAAAGTGTATACTAGACTTACAGATCTGCAACAAGCAAACAATTACCTGTTTTAAAAGTAGTGTCCCTTCCAAACAGGTTTTCATTTTAGTGCACCCTTTCTAAAGGCTTACATTTAGAATCCTTTATATACAAAAGCGTACAACAAATTTGTAACAGTATTTACTACAACTTATTAAGGATTCCATAATGTACACAAATTAAATTAGTCCCCCCTCAATTTGCATACCCTCTTGCTTCTTATTCCTCATGAAGCAGTCTCCTCCTCTGGTTCTAAGATTACGTTCTTTCACTGAAAGGCACGTACTTCTCTACAATAGAAGAAACAGATGCATTAATCTGACATGATCTGTTTCTCGGGGAACATCAGTCTTCATTTTGAAGAACAATCATAGTGAAAACACCCATAGAGACGTAACAGTTTATTTTTACATTTACTTGTAAAAACCCATAATTACCACATTACCGTGAAGAAAAGTGCCATAAAACTCCAGTCGTTTAAACTTTCCAAATAGAGCAGACAGCTCACTTGCAAAAAACCTGGGGTTTTTGTGGATGTATTTTTAAACCTTCAAGAGTCTGTATTCAAACTTGAAATAGAGAGCCTTTCCTTGTGCCTGGCAGCACAGAAAGTGATTTAATAAGGACTGTAAACTATTAATGTGATACAATTTTAAAAAACAAAGATATTGTACTAGGCTACTGTGCTTCAGGTCACATGTAGGCAAAATCCCACGGTGAGAAATGAAAGGTTAGTATTTCAAACTCTGACATATAACAGTATGCTATGTAACAAAATGACTAAAACATTCCATTCAGGCAAACAGTCCCAGACTGAAGAGGCATAACCATGGTGATGAGGACAGTGGAAATACACTTGGGAATTGGATCACAGGTGGCACGGTGATCTTTTTTTTTCCGATAGCTCCATAGGAAAACAGCCACACTCATTAGCACCCCAGTATATTAACACTGCTGTGTTGATTTTAGATAACAATCAGGTTTTTCTGCCTAGCTTTGGAAAGAGTCAAATAGATTTACCACCAAGCACAAAACAAGCCTATAGGGTTTTCAAACATAAGTATAATGTGCTGTGAAGTAACACTCTAAAAAAGGCTTCATTGTTTTAATGAATTAACACGAAAGAAGACTAGATAATACTGGAAATACAATGAAAGAAGACAAAGAAGGTAAAAGACAAACTTCTATATAGAACAATACCTACATAATTTAATGTCTGTAACAAATGTGTACTAACCCAACACAAGGTTAGAATTTCCTGTAACTGTGTTTAATTTTTCAGTGCCTTCTATCATAAGGGTAAGAAACTTATTAACTGAATAAGCTGACTGTTAACTAGTTAAGCAAAACAGCAACTGTAATTTACTTAATAAAGGACTAAACTTTAAACCACTAAAGCCCCTCTTCCTTGCTTATGCTACCTTAAAAAAGAGCAACCAGCCACAACACTGGATTAATGCAAATGTCAGGACAAAGTGTAATAACACCTCCTGAGAATACCTAAGATCAGCATCAATAAGTTGTCCTCAATGACTCACTACTTATGCATTTTGTACTCTTTGGTCATTCTTGGTTAAGTACTGATGTGAAGACTAAGCTTCAATGGAGATGCAAAAGACTTGCTGAAACAACAAAAAATAAATTAACTGAAAAAAAAGCACAGTAAATATTTTTGGTTTATTTTAAAAAATACAGTACTCAAGTTTTCAAACTTCCTCCCCAGCAATGCCATTGCTTGGCAAAGTTTGGAAGTGCTTTATCAACCCTTTCTATAGAAATCTAGAGAATAATTCACATTGTTCAGCTGTTTCCCTGCTACACAGTTTCAAGATAAAAAGTAATTTTCAAAATTGTGTGAGCTTCTCCCCGCAAAAAAGAAGACAGTAAGTTCTCATTATCCACAAGTGGCGTATAGTCACAATATTGACTGAACTTCTGTTCTCTCAAGCTCTCCATTTCAAATTAATGACTTTGATAATTTTAGCACTTACTTTCTGAGTTATGAAAGAAACAGTAACATTTGCTTCCTTTATTATCTATTTTGTCACTCTCTTCTGAAAGTATTATTTCTGATATGTCTAGTCAGTTTTCTTCACCAAGTTAAAACTGTTGAAATTAAATTTTATTAGATCGCGAAGTTACTCCAATATCACTTATGACATAGTTTAACAAAATCCATACTGGCATCAGAAATAGGGCAAACCACAAGGCAACCACTTCACTGAGTTTCCACTATAAATTCTGAAGTGGAATGAATAGAATATCCTCTATCTGATTCAATAACCATAGTAGAAATACACAGGATGCTTAGTACAGCCCTGTTTATATTTCTGTAAGTTCTCAGGTTTGTCTCTTCAGACTGATAAACAGTCAACAAGCACACATACATCCCAGCATCACCCTACCACGTTTGTGTACCTAAAAGGGAAAAGTAAAAATACGGACCTCAGGTTGAATAACTTATATTTGTAAACTAGGTAAGAATTATATGTATCTACTCTATATACTCTGGATACCCCACAAGCTGCTGCAAGACTTTGGTTACAAAATGGATTTATAACAGTTTAAAATTACTGTGCATGTGAGATATATTCTTTTCTTCCACAAACTAAAGTGTTATTCTGGGTTTAGCTGAGATGGAGTTAATCCTCCCCACAACACTTCTCATGATGCTCTATTTTGTGGCATTAGCTGGAGGGCTGTTGATAACACAACAGTGTTTTGGCTACTGCTGAGCACAAAACCAAGTCTGTGGGGGCGGTTTTGGTGTGTTCAAAAAAAACATTTCCTAACATTCTCACTAATGGAGGAGGGCTGAGCGGTGGGTCTGGCCAGCTAACCCAAAACTGACAAAGAGATATTCCATACAACATCAGCCCAGATATAAAAACAAGTAGAAAGAAGGAAGTGGGGGGAAATTTGTTAATGACATTTTGTTCTCCAGAGTAATCACTACATGTATCAGGACACTGCTTCCTAGAATCATAGAATCATTATGGATTGGAAGGGACCTCGAAAGATCATCTAGTCCAATCCCTCTGACACAGCAGGATCACCTAGACCAAGTCACACAGGAACCCATCCAGGTGGGTCTTGAACATCTCCAGTGAGGGAAACTCCACAACC
>VXBP01008038.1:26924-41835 GCA_013400115.1 Rhinopomastus cyanomelas
AAGACTCTACACTTAACCTTGTTATACCTCATTAAATTTTTCTCTGCCCAGCTCTCCAGCCTGTCCAGATCTCGCTGAATGACAGCACAGGCTGCAGGGGTGTCGGTGACACCATCCAGATTTGTGTCATCAGCAAACTTGCTGACAGTGCATGCCAATCCCTCATCCAAGTCATCAATGAATAGATTGAACAGATCTGGTCCCAGCACCGATCCCTGGGGCACTCCACTAGATACAGGCCTCCAACTAGACTCCGTCCCATTGACCACCACTC
Source organism: Rhinopomastus cyanomelas (assembly GCA_013400115.1). Classification (NCBI taxonomy): domain Eukaryota; kingdom Metazoa; phylum Chordata; class Aves; order Bucerotiformes; family Rhinopomastidae; genus Rhinopomastus; species Rhinopomastus cyanomelas. Next base: position 27,199 of record VXBP01008038.1, read on the forward strand.
TCTGACTTCTACTCTGTAGCCAGTTTACTATTTACCTCACTACCCAAAAATCTAGACCACACTGCCTCAGTTTGTCTGACAGGATGCTGTGACAGACTGTGTCAAAAGCCTCCTATCATCTACTCGTGAGAAACAGAGTACAATCTTTACTATTTGCCTTTGCTTCCACATGTGGCTTTTGCTTCTGCTTGATTCAACTATTGTTGTCTTTACCCACTACCCTCTCATTATGTTTTTCTGTCTCCTGTCCATCCACGAAAAGGGGGAATGCTAGAGCAGCTTTGATGGGTACCTGACCCTCACACAGGTCTAAACCACCACAAGATGTTTAGAAACACAGAGGAAAGGAAAAAAAAAATCTGAAATTCACCCTCTGAAAACCTCTGATATTGTTTTAGTCAACTTTCTCGTTATGGTTTCTATTGCTTTTACTCTTAAATATCCAAAGAAAGGCCAAAAACAAGTTGACACATTGTATAGGTTTGCAACTTCAGACTTCAAAAATACAATCTTGTTAAAGTAGAAATTTTCAGTTTATCTGTAGAAAGTCAATAAAATTTAGAGCACAAACTTGTAACGTTAAAAAGTATGGATAAAAGCCACATGCTGCCGTTTCAGTGTTTGGAATGCTTAATAACTGGAAGTTATTATAAGCAGTTGAAAAAAACTTGGTGCAGGATCATCAACCAATTGCTAACTACTTTAGCAATGAGAAAGCAGAATGAAGCTGCTGGAAGAGGTTTCATAGGAGGGAATACATAGGAAAAACTGAGGAACTTAAAAAAAATTTTGTTGAAAAGTTAAAAGCTAGCTGTCAACTTTAACATCAACTTCAGTAATGACACTGTAACAAAAATAGCCTACCTTCCTCTCCATTTCTCTGGAACTCACATGCTGAAGATAAATGGTGTTTATCTTCTCGCACATTTAAAATTCAAGTGATCTTGAATTTTAAAATTCAAGTGATCTTGACATCCCTTGTCCAACTACATGCATATGAAACACAGTAGTGAGCTTTCTCAGTGAAACTGGTGTCATCCATGCTCCATCATTTCTATTGATAAAAAGTACATTCTGGTTCTGTATACAAACCTTTGAGGATTGTTGGCTTCATATAGTGTTGTATCATCATCATCATCATCTTGCTCTAATGGGGCCAGTTCCATATTTTCTATGCTTGTATCCAAAACTCCGTATCTTCGTGTTTTTCTGTTTTGCCTTCTGAGCCTGAAATGTATTTCAAAACACTTGAGCTCTACAAATTCTCCTCTACTTCTATTCCAACACTGTAAGAAAACTATCCCCTAAAAAAGTTACATTGATACTTCCAATCAATTTCAAAATACATAGTATATGCAAAATGTACACATTTATCTCTATGAAATTCAGGGGTCAGAAGTGCCAAGAGCTTACATTTTAATTATTAAGGCCAGTCAGAATGTCACCTGTACTTTTGTACAACATTATTGTAGTGAATACCAAAAGCCTACACAGGAACTTGGCAGCTTAATGCAAGAGCAAGGTAAACATACATGGAAAACCATGTATCTAGCAGATCCTAAACTAAACTCAAGGCAGTAGTGGAACAGTATCAGGCTTGCTAAGTTGTTGGATGATGTGCTGCAATCTGAGGAACACGATGCAAATAAGGACCTTCAACCTGCTGCCCTCCGGAATGCTAGGGACACTGTGATACACCAAAGTCACGTTCTTTTAAGAAGCTGAAACACACAACAGCAACGCAATAGCCAACAGCCCAGATGAAATGTCTCTACACCAGTACATAGAGCATAGGTAAGAAACAGGAGTTAGAAAACATCATGAGTTTAGAAAGCTGTGACACAGCTGCCATCATAAAAACTTGCCACGATGAAACCTATGACTGGAACATGGCTATTGATAGCTATAGCCTATTCGGAAGAGATAGGCAGGGAAGGAGAGGTGGAAGTGTTGCACTCTATGTCAAGCAACACCAAGTGTGAGGAGATAGTCATGCCAAATAGTTAAAATTAGGCTGAAAGTTTAAAACTAAGAATAAGAGACCAAGGCAATAAAGGGAACTTTGTGACTGGTGTCTACTGTGGGCCACCTGGTCAAGGGAACCCTACTGATGGGGCCTTACTCCAGCTACAGGAGGCATCATGCTTACAGGCAACACCTGAAACACGTGATGATCACCCATACAAGTGAGCTCATCAGGGGTGTCAAGATTAGATGCAGCCTGGGCTGCAGTGATCAGGCACTAGTGGAGCTCTCAGTCTTAAGGAACAAGAATCTGATAAGGAGTATAATCAAGACAAATACAAAAAGCAAAATTCCAGCTCTTCAATGATGTATTCAGTAAGACCACAACCCACTGGGAAAAGGAAGCAGAAGAGAGCTGGCAAAAAGAGGCCATATCCATGGGACATTCAAGGTCAGGGTGGATGACTTTGTATGAAATGTGATCTAGCTGAACACATCCTTGCTCAGTGCAATGGGGCACTGGACTAGATGTCCTTTAAAGGTCACTTCTAACCTCAATGCATTCTAGCATTCTAAAATGAGAAAAAAACATAGCCTTGCTACTTAGTCTTTATACATTTCTATATAATAGCAGATAAAATCAGAGAGGAACTAACAAATGCCATAGGAAAGACAACAGAAATCATGGGTGACACTGAAACATTTTATTGAAATTGTGAAGCCTGAATTTTTATTGTTCATAAACAATAAAAATATTGTTTATAATTACATTTGGCATAAGATAGATCTTGTAGAGTCAACATCTTGCACACTTCACAAAAAAAAAAAAAAAGAGACAGTGATTCACATTTCAGGATTAAGGCACAGCAGTTTCCGCTGATGAACAGACTGTTTGCATCTGCTTTCTCACTTTTCATGGCTCTGTGTCAGGTACCACGTAAGTCACATAAACACTTAACCACAAAATTTGTCTTTGCAGAACTACTCCTATAAATACATCTTGCACAAGGTTTTGAGGACCAGAAACTCAGAACACTAGCAATTCAGTAAATAAGATGTAAAGGTGCGGAGCATTGATAAATGATGGAGAGCGGCTTGGACAGCTTCTCTGCCAGCTCCCTCAGCACTCTTGGATCCCATCTGGCCCCATAGACTTGTAAGTGTCCAGGAGGCACAGCAGGTCATTCGCAGCTTCCTCTTGGATTATTTCCTCCTGGATTTTTGTCTCTGCTCAGGAGTCTGAATACCCTGAGGATAAAGGCTGAAGAAGGCATGAAGTACATCAGTCTTGTCCTCACCCTTGGTGATAATGTTTCCCTCTGCATAGAGTAAGGGGTGGAGACTTTCCTTGACTCTTCTTTTGTTGTTGATGTACTTGTAAAAACTTTTTGTTGTCCCTTACTACAGTGATGAGAATGAGTTACAGCTAGAATGACCTGCTGTGCCTCCTGGACATTGAGTTCTAACTAGAACTTAGTCCTGATTTCCTCTCTGTGTGCCCTAGTTAGATCCCTATACTATTATTGAATTGCCTGCCCTTCCTTCCAAAGATGATAAACTTTCCTTTTATCCCCTGGTCTAACAGGAGCTCCCTGTTCAGCCAGTCTGATCGTGTTCCTCACACACAGGGACAGCCTGCTCTTGCACCTTTAACAGTGTATTTTTGAAGAATGCCTATTCTTCCTGGACTCCTTTGTACTTGTCTCCTAACCAAGGTACAAAACAGGCCAAAATCTGCCACCCAGAAGTCCACTGTGGTGGTTTTGTTGACCCCCTCCTTAACACACCAAGACTGACAACTTGATCATTTCATGATCACTAAGCCCAAGATAGCCCCCAACCACCACATCTCTCACCAAACCTCTGTTTGTAAGCAGCAAGGCACATCCCCCGGTACGTTCATGGATCAGCTGTGCCAGGAAGTTATCTTCCACACATTCGAAGAATCTAACTCTTTCTTCTCTGCTGTGTTATATTTCCAGTAGATGTCTGGTGAATTGAAGTCTCCAGGAGAACGAGGGCTAAAAAACTATGAGACTTCTGTCAGTCACCTGTAGAATGTCTCATCCATCTCTTCATCCTGGTTGCATGGTCTGTAACAGACACTCAATAGGATATCCACCTATTCTTACGCTATCATTAGAGTCACTGAATTCTATACAATGAAAACATTCCCTAACATAGGGACTCACTCCACCACCTCTTCTCATTTGCCTACCTCTTCTGAAGAACTTCTAGCCATGCACTGCAGTGCTCCAGTCATGGGATTCATCACACCGCATTTCAGTGATCATACTTACCCTGTTGCTTCCACCTCCTCCTGCTTGTTATTCATGCTATGTAGTCCAAAGGATTGAATGCTAGCCCCAGGCTCAACTCTGCTGAGCCTGGTTTCATCCCCTTCATCCTTGAATCTAGTTTAAAGACCTCAATAAGCCCCACCAGCTAACCAGCAAGAACCCTTTTCCCTTTTTGAGGCAACCCCATCAGACCACATCTTGCACCTCAAAACATGGTATAGCTAGTTCACATCCTCCATTAAATCATATTTATCTAAATTAATTTTTCCTGAACCATGAGCCATGTCCACTATTAGAAGTATTCTCATAAGGTTATCAGCTGAATCTGAGCCATTTTCTCTGCAAAAGTCATGCATAAGCTACAGATGTTACATCTCTGAATGGCATTCAGTAATCATCTTTTAAAAGGCAGAAAGCTGTTAAAAATTAAAACCACAACATACAATTCATACTGAAATGCCAAATTTTGTAGCATTTTACTCTAAAAAGAAGAAAAGCTATCTCACCTCACCTACTACACCTGTTTTTTCATCACCTCAGAAAGACTGAAAGTTTGAGAGCAGGCATTTCTTCCTACACAAAAACAGAATAAGATCTCAGTCAGCAGTAACCTTTAAGTTAAAAAACTGAAATTCTCCAGACAGACTGATAGGGAGAAATACAAAACAGACACATGAATTATATCTTCAGGTTTCCTGTGCATCATGAAGGGCAATTTGCACAGGGAAGGTATTTTTACATAACTAGGAAGACGGTGGGTAAAGCAAAGGAACACATCACCCTGACAGTAGAATCTGCATCATTAAGAGACTCTCAAAAAACTCAATTCAAAAAGAGATGAGTATGCTGCTGTAGGTGACCAGGCAGTAAGCAGGAAATTGGACTAGACAATCTGCAGAGGTGCCTGCATCTTCAGCAGTATCAGTTGAGATCAATGGGAGATTGCTAGTCTACAATCCCAACCAAATTTCACCTCCTGCATGGAGAGAAATGTTAGCCACATCAGCAAAGTTGTACCAGCAAAGTTGTACCAGCTTGCATAAGATACTATTGAAAATATATTTTCAGGGTACCATTTTCAAAGAAAGTCACATGGTTCTGAAAACACCAGTCAAAACTTTATCAATTTTATACATTTTGATAAAGAGACTGTTACCCTCTTGAATCGAGCAAAGCCTTGGCTGAAGATATCTCAACAGAGACAAGCTAGATTTTCCAAGTAAAGACTTCCCCAGAACCTGAACATCATTTTTCACCATATAGTTACTGGCCTGTTCTCTGAATAAATTAAGTTGAAGGGTGTGTATATATTAATTGGACTAGAATAACACAAGTCAGTTGGAAGTAACCCCTTAATCCAAATGCCTGACCAATACAGGGCTAACCAAAAGTTTAACAATAAGGAGCTTGTCCAAATACCTCTTAAACACTGAGAGTCATCAGGCATCAATCACTTCTCTAGGAAGTTCAAGTTCTCTAGTTCCCTAGCCACTCCTCACAGGACATTCCTTCCACAAGCTTTGTTATCCTTTTCTGGACACACTCATGGACCTGAACACCCTTCTTAAATTGTGGGGCCCAGAACCACCCACAGTACTCAAGGAGAGGCTGCACCATCACTAAATACAGCAGCACAATGACCAGCTGGTTATGCTGATCTTTTGTGCACCCCAGGATGCAGTTTTGGCAGCTAGGGCACACTGCTGACTCATACTGAGCCTACTGTATCAACTCCTGACACTCCTCTCCCACTTTATAGTTGTGTCCAGCTCACTGCGTCCAGGTGCAGACACTGACTTTTTTTAAAAAAAATCTCATGTCACTGATGACTGCCCAACACTCCAATCTACCTAAATTGGTCTGTAAGGCCTCCTGTTCCTCAAGACAACAAACTGCATCTCTCAATTCATTGTGAGTGCATTGTGAGTGCATTGAATGCCTACCTGCAGGTCCATGAACAGTAAACAGAACTGTCCCTGAGGAACACCACTGGCAACTGACTGCCAGTAATAATGGTATCATTCAGCGCAGCAGTCTAAGCCAGCTCATCACCCATCACCCCAAAAACTGGCTCATTCTACATTTGGACAACTCATCCAGAAGGATGCTATGAAAGGGTCACCCAGTTACTGAAACTGGGTTAATATGCATCACCCTCCCTACCATTTACCAGACAGTTAGTTAGAAAGTTTGTAAAAAGCTTTTCTGCGTGGTAACAACACATACAGTTTTGACCTAAGAAAACAGCACTCCCATTTCAAATGCGGAACAGCAAAGTAATCGTAGTAAATGAGATTTCCCTTCTTCACCTGCTGCAACGAGATATTTACTAGTCAGAACTTGAAAACAAGCTCCTGCTGCTTTCACTACCGTGAAGAGTACATAGAGAACTCTGCATAATGAATGTGTTTTACACATAATCACGCATCTGGGGCTTGCCTCCAAGAGCTCACAATTTAAACAAAAGAAAGAGCAAGTAAAACTGCAAACGACACTCAAATACAGTGACAAATACATGAATTGCCTGTAAAAGCACAAAGTTATGCAGCTAACAGTTTCTATGAGAAACATAAAGGCTGCTGTCTGTTAGTGAAAGTTTTTAAGGCCCCTTTTCCTAAGAAAGCGTAAAATTAAGTAACTTTACTGAAAAAGAAAGCCCAGAAGAAAAATGTTTACCGGCTAAAAACAAAAGATGAGCGTATTCGCTAACTCAGTGACAGCGTGACAAAACAAACACAGAACGTACAGAACTCAGTGTAAATAGGTGGATGGAAGCCGGCTACGAGTACTCGCAGAGCATCAGGCACTCAGAAGCGGCACTGGAGCCGTGCACAGTCGGTCCACACACTGCGAGGAAGCGCCAGGATCTTCCCTGGCGCCTCCACCGGCGGCCCTACCCGCCACCCAGGGCACAGCTGTGGCCGATCCTCCCCGGGGACTCATCGACTGCTGACACACCCGACCGCGCGCGGCTCCGATCGGCGCGGCCTTCCCATGGCTGTCCGAAGAGAGCAGCAGCGCCTCCACAAGGCCGCGGCCGCCCCCGCCCCCGCTCCCCCGGCCGCACTCCGGCTGCCGGCCCCTGCCCTCACCGCACGGTCCTGATCACGAAGTAGACGATGAGAGCTGCGCTAGCCAGCACCAGCACAGACAGTGCGCGCTGGGTCATGGGCTGGCTCTGCTCCGGCGGCAACGACACTTCGGGCAGGCGGCTGGTACTACTTCCCGTGACGCCCACGCTGGCCACCTCCGTTGGGCGCGGGGAGGTGGCGGCGTTCCGGGGGTTAAGGGCCGCAAGCGCGTCCGCGACCGCCTCTCCGCAACGGGCAGCCAGCAACAGCCCTGCCAGCAGCCACGGCAACGGCGGCTGCCACATGCCGCCCTTCGTTCCCGCCCGGCGCACGACCCGCTCTTCCCCGTCGCTGGGGACAGGCCAAGCGCGGCCGAGCCCTGCCGCCGTCTAGCCGCTGGAAGCGGAAGCGCTCGTCCTCCGGCACCCGCAGCTGCCATGGAAGAGCCCGCGCCCAACCCGCCCCACTCCGAGCCGCGGTGACGCGGCACAAGGCGACGTAGCATCTAATGACGTAACGCACGACGAGGCGCGGCTCAGCTGGAGCCGAGCAGGGGGGCTGGGAAACGCGCGCAGGGGCGAGGCTGCACCCTGCGCTGGGTGCGGGTGGTCGCTCTAAACTGCAGAGCTTGGGGAGGCTGGGGTGGTTCAGGCCAGTGTGGAACGTTACTCTTCTCAGTCCTCACGGTCGGACACGAACGATTGGGTGATGAGGTACCAGCTCGGAGATCTGCTCAGCTCTTCCTGAGTTAAGCCTTCACGCGAAGTTGTTGCAGAAAGATAAACAAAAGGAGAGTTTGGAAAGTAGTTAGACTACACCACTTGCTTCAGTCGAAGTCAATCGGTGAAAAGATGGGGAAAGCACCTGTGTCTCAGCTATCCACAGCCAAAGGTGGTGGAGCAGGTCATACATTGCAAAGATGGTGTACATTCCGGAACCTGGAAGCCAGGACCTACATTTAGGTTAATAAGTTCATATGTTCCTTAAGTAAATATAATTCCAGTATTATAACCTTTCAATCCTTTGAACCTATTACTTGAGTATTTTGTCTCATTTTTCACAGATTCACAGAACATTAGGGATTGGAAGATCATCTAGTCCAATCCCCTTGCCACAGCAGGATCACCTAGGTCAAGTCACATAGAAACATATCCAGATGGGTTTTAAACGTCTCCAGGGAACACTTCACACACCCCTCCTCCCCCCAACCCCATGCAGCCCATTCCAGTGCTCCATCACCCTCACCCTCAAGAAGTTCCTTCTCATATTTATGTGAAACTTCCTATGTCCAGCTTACACCCATAGCCCCGTGTCCTATCATTAGATGACACTGAGAAGAGCCTAGCTCCATCCTGACACCTACCCTTCACATATTTATAAACATTAATGGAGTCACCTTTCAGTCTCAAGAGACTCAGCTCACTCAGCCTTTCCTCATAAGGCAGATATTCCACTCCCTTCATCATCTTTGTAGCTCTGCACTGGATTCTGTCCAGCAGTTCTATGTCCTTCTTAAACTGACTGACCCAGAATGGGACAAAATATTCCAGATGTGGTCTCATCAAGGCAGAGTAGAGGGGGAGGAGAACGTCTCATGATCTACTAACCACACCCCTTCTAATCCACCCACTAAGGCCAACAAGACAGCTTACTTCACATCCCTTGTGACCAGATCTCCTGTTTCCTTATGGAGAAGGCCCACTTCTTCCCTAAGCTTACTTTTTTCTCTGATGTACCTGTAGATTTTTTTTCCTTGTTACTCTTGATGTCCCTGGCCAGACTTAATTCTATCTGGGCTTTAGCTTTTCTCACCCGATCCCTGGCTTCTCAGACAACTTTTTTATACTCCTCCCAGCTCCCAGTCTACCCATCTTTGCCTTCACTTTTCATAGTTTCTTTTTGCATCCAAGTGTGTTCAGAAGCTCCTGGCTCAACCAGAGGTCAAAGCCCACTCTCCTGAAGTCCAGGGTAGTGCATTTGCTGCCTGTCTAAGACTGTTTACTGCTCAAGAATTTAAAGTATCTCAAACAACTCAATAGGAAAATGTCACAATAGAAGAGCAACAAAATGTCACAATAGAGGAAACAGAAGATGGACAGAGCAGGCCTTGCAGAGGTGGGGTGCACACTGCATCTCAGAACCCACTTCTCCTATAAGTGTACGCATATGTCAGATGAAAGGTAACTCTCAGTCAGCGCACATTTCAGAGAATCTTCTGAAAACATCTGACTGCAGAGACACTAGGCTGTCACCACTCTGAGAATGGTCCCAGAAAACCAAGACTACATATAGGTGGTTGCACAAGTTTGCTTTTGTCAACCATATCATCATCTATGAACCCTATGGACCAAGACTCTAATATCATATGATCCAATGGTGGTGATGCTCCTCTTCTGTCCTCTCTTTCGGTGTCTCTTTGCTTTGTCTCTCAACTTCTCTTTCACTCATTCTTGTTGAAAGCACAACCTAGTCTCAATTCAAACCAGTTGGTAAAAAGTTTACTGCTATGCCAAAGACTTTTATCCACAAAGATTTTGTTGATTGTTGAATAAATGGTTTGCCATCATTCCTCTTAGCCAGTGTCATGACCTCACCAACTTTGGAATCCTGCTGCACAGACGTCAGCTCGCCTGTCAGTACTTTATTCAGGGGATTAAAAACATTCATCTTTCTCATATCTCACTGAGTGGGATAGGACACTGCACACACTCCTTCATGCTCTAAGGATCTTGATTTCCACTATTTAATGATCACTGCAGTCAAGGCTGCCCTTGAGCTTCACATTACCCACCTTGTTTGTGACTAAAGGGTCCAGCATACCAATTTCTATCACTGATTCCTCTACCACTTGGAGAAGGAAGTTGTCGTCATTGTTTCCAGGAACCTTCTGAATTGCTGGTGCCCTGTTGTTGCTTCCTTTCCAGCAGATATCAGAGTGGTCCATGAGGGGCAGCACTTGTGAATGTGAAGGCAGTACTATCTGTCTATAAAGATAGCCAGACCTTACTGGTCAGATGGCCTGTAGCATACCACCACTATGATGTCATCTTCCTCTGCCTTTATTTTAACCCAAAACCATATGTGGCAGCATGAAACAACAAAGAAGCAGCAACACAAATGCAGGGTTAGACATCACAGCTAGGGAATGCAGCTATGTTGTGAGAAGAACCAAGTGTCATGGTAACGAGATAACAGAGAAGACCAGAAGTGACAAGAACTGAGGCACCTGGGCATAGGGGGTTGGAGAGGGGTTGCAAAGTATATAAACTCTACTTGCTTGCTAATTGGCCTTGCAGATAATAATGCAGAAAGACTTAAGTTCATGAATGGGGTCTTGTCCAATAAGCAAAAGATGGTGTAGAGAAATTGCAAGTGAATGATGGCATGGATTGGCTTACAAAGCTGTTCCAAGGGTGCGGGCTGTCAGGGTGATTATTATGTGTGGTAAAGACTGGGCTGTTGATTTTAGTTATTGTGGTAGTTGTGTTACGTTGCCTTGCATTGTCAGTCTGTTGCAAAAGGCCCTGCACAAATACAAAAAAGGGAATTTGTGGGGAATTACAGCAGGTTCATAGATCCTTTGTCTGAGGCAGAAAAGTTTGACCTTGGCCAGATTAAAGTATACCCTTGAGAACAAGGGAGTCAGAGATATCCAGAGATGTAACAACTTTAAGAAATAAGTCAGATGCACTAGGAGGAACACAGAAATAGAACAATGGGCTGAGTGCCAATGACTGCTTGTTTATATATGTGTTGCACCAATGAAATAAGGACAGATGTGTGTAGAAAGGATATAAAAAGTATGCACTGAGCTGAATAAAGTGGAACTGCTTGCACATCAACTTGAACTTTATGTCATTTGTCCCTCTCAACAATGACACCCATAAGATCTCAGTCACCACCTCATCCATCCCCAGACGAAGCTTCATGGACTCCAGTTAATCATTGATGTAGAGGGTCACACCCCCTCCTCTTCTTCCCTACCTCGTTCCTAAAGAAGTTGTATACACCCATTCCCATTATAAGAGCCATCTGACAACATCTGTGATGCCAACAAATTCATAGCTCTGTAGGCTTGCACACATCTGTAACTCTTCTTGGTTTTTTCCCCATTCTCCATGCATTTTCACAGAGGCATTTATGGCCTTGAAGTGGGATGGATTGAGTATCCCCCTCCCACTGTATTCTAGTTTAAATCTCTCTTTACTATATTTACAAGCCTGTAGCCAAAGATGCTCTTCTCTTCTCTGATAAACGGATCTTATCAGCATTCAGGAGACTGAGTTTCTCAAAGTGAATACTGTGGTCTAAGTAGCTGAAGCCCTGGCTTTGACACTACTCCCACAACCATTTTTTATATTTTTATGTAATATAATTTAATATTGAAATTATTATTCTAATTCAATTGGCCCTTTCAAGACCCTTCATTTTGACTAGGAGGACTGATGAAAAGACTAACTGCCCACTGGAGTCCTTCACTGACATACCCATGTTTCCTCTTGATACGCTTCAGGTCATTCCTGAATCTGCCACAGGTGCCCATCTGATACAGCAACAGAAGATAGTAGTCAGTGGAATATGCAGGATTCAGTAATCTGTCAGTGACATCCTTCATACAAGACCCTGGTAAGAAGCAGTCCTTTCTCAGTAGTGGATCATGTCTGCAAGTAGATGCTTCTGTGCCTTCAGAAGAGAGTAGATTATTACTATCACCCGTTGCTTTTTGCTAGTTGCACAGACTACAGGTTGCACAGGGACCTGATCTGACCGCCTTATTGAGCTTTGAGTTCTTACTTGACGCAACCTTCTTTTCTTCTTCAGTCTGCAGAAACACAACACACTTCTGTAAGGACACCTCAGGCTTTGAGGGACTGATTCCAGCCCATAAGCAGAAAGACCTCATTCTGTCTCTGAAGAAAAAGTGGACAGATTCCCAAGTCTGCTCTTGCACGTTTTCCTAAAATGGCCATTTGTCATGAACATCTTGCCATCTTAAACTTTACCTCTCATTGCAACCATTTTATATACCTTTACCAAGTTCCTAGTAGAACTAACAATCAATTTTCCTCTTTTTCAAACAAATGTAGCTCCAACCACAGGCAAACTACCACATGAACTCTTTGTTACTGACATCTTTACATGTGGCAGGCAGTTTCCTATGACAAAGCAAAAAGTTTTCTACTAAGCTCAAGTTTAAACTTTCTCACCTGAAGAAAAATACTGCTTAGACATTTCTTTTTGTACACTTTTCCTCAAGTTTAGTGCAGGATAAAAGAAATTAACTGTCCTGGAAGCAGCTCTATTTGTTTTACAAACACATAGAGGTGAGTCACTGCACGAATATGTTCTCAGCTTTTCTTTTTGACACGTTTTTGTGGACTGTGGGGACGGTCACTCAGCAATTTTTCTGTTTTTTATTACTACTAGCAAATTCTAATTCTTCATTCCCTCTATGACACAGCAGTCACACCACAAAACAATTGTTTTAATCTTTGAGAGGTGTAAAAGAGTGTAATAATATGTAAGGAAATTAATTACCTACATTCCTGTTTCTTCAGCTCATGTTCCCATATATGCAGGTACTCCTCGATGTTTAAATGACACTATGAAGTAAAAGGGTATAAATTCAGCATACTAATGAAGTGATAAGCAGTGGCCTCAAGCTTCTCAGTCACGCACAGCTAGCTACTAGAAAGAAGCTGACAAGCTTCATTAAGAAACCTGGTTACCTGGAGATGGCTAATCATTTGTTTAAGGACTAAGTTTACTTAGGAAATTGTTTGCTTAAAGGGTTCTTTATTAAGTCAGGTAGTCATGCTTTTCAGTAAATTGTAGCCTGCTTGAGCAGGAAGGTTGGATCTGATGGCCTTTGAAGGCCCCTTCCAACCATAATAAACTGTGTAAAAGTTCTGAGTGGGTTGGAGTGAAGAGGATAAAAATTCTGATAGTATATTTTTGCTTCACCTCTGCAGAAAATTGGAGGTGACGTTTAACTTTTCATGCCTGGACTTGACCAAAGAAAAATGCAAACTTTAAAAAAATCTTGACAAATTATGAAAAAGAATACATTTCTTTTTCTCAAAAAATATTCATTCTTTTTAAGCCTCTTTTATTTGGACTAATTAGTATAAAGTTTTGAAAGGTTGTTATAATCACTTCAAGCTGTGTCATGTGGATTATCTGAAAGGTCACTTCCAGCCCAAATGGTTCTATGATTCTGTGTAAACCAGACCAAGAGTTTGAGATCTGAAAAACCATTCATCAGCCGAACATTTGACAACAGTTGTCATGTCAAGGGTTTAACCTAAGATGACATTAACCAACTAATTTAGTTAATGTGCCAATGGGCCAAAACAAATAGGGTTTGGAAGACACTTTAAAATTGCAGATAAAAGCAAAACCTAAACCCAATTTGTAGAAAAATTACAAAATAGATTTCATTAATCCCACATAAAACCCCATACAAAGAATTCACCCCACATTAAAACTCCACACAAAGACACATGGAGATTAATCACATGTTCTCATGTAACTGCGATAAAAAGGCAATGTTCAGTCCCTCAAAAGGAAGAGATTTCTAGCTACTCCTGTTTCTTATGGAAATTTAGTGTCCTTCAAGTTCATGTACACATCCCTCAGCATTGGTGGACATCTTAAAGTCCTCTTCTCTGGTCCACATGCTTCCACACCAGTCATTCATTTCTACAGCATCACTTTCTATGGCCACAAATAAGCAGTACGCGGGATGAAACAGGGTCCACTGGGAAAAGTACGTTGTGATCTTGTAAGTGAGGGTTGTCATGCGATTTGTATACACAAAGGTTTATTTTGTAGAAACACGCTGGTACCTCCAACAGAACCAAGGGTTTATTGTGGATGGCACAACAGAAGTGGTGTGGGAAAATACCAAATGGACTCCACACAAATCAATATGATTTTCTAGTAGAAGCCGTTCTGTTGCAAAAACCCAAGAAATATATACTCTCCTGCTTAACATTGACTGGTTCGTTTAAACACCAAAACAACTCGTGCCGCAATCCTATTGGCCATCACAGCTGTCCGTGCAGCATCCACGCCAATGGCATTGCTGTCTCTCGTTTCTTCCGCCGGTGGATAGCCCTAGACAAAGGCTGCGACCCGCACTAATCGCCACACTTAAGCCAACCATCAACATCAATTCACATGTCAAAATGCTCCAACTGTCCCTGCACTCACAACGATTCCACAGAACCCACAGAACTCCAACAGTTCCCCTTTTTATATTTATTTAAAAAAAAATTGCTTTAGCCATTTTTGCAGGT
>VXBP01008039.1:0-10172 GCA_013400115.1 Rhinopomastus cyanomelas
TGACCTTGTAGAGTAGGGCTGATGGTTTGACTTCATGATCCCAGAGGTCTTTTCCACCCTGAATGATTCCTTGATTCACCTCCCACCCAAGTCCCAGCTCCCACCACAAAAGCCCATCCTGTGCTGGTAGGAGCCGATGCCACGAAGGTCTCCAAATCCCCAGCACACCCCAGCTTTGTGTTTCAGCCATAGAGTGGGGACAGGACACAACTTACTGGGTCATCTGCTTTTTGCCCACAAAGTGAGGAATCCTGGCCATCACACTGGCTTCTCCCCAAGCAGGGAGGAAATCGACACCCCCTACTGCCAGCTCCACCCCTCCATGGCCCCACAAAACAGTCTGAGAGGGGCAGTTACCTCCAGCCAGGCGGGGGAAATTGCGGTATCGGTCCAGGTTTTCAGATACCTGTTTCCAGAGCCGCTTGAAAGTCCTGTAGGAGAGAGGAGAATCTGGTTAGTGCACTCCTGCCTTGGCACAGCAGGGCCACTAAGAAAAGGCATGTGGGGACATGGGGACCCAGGAAAGCCCTGCATCCACCCCCTGAAGAAGGAACATCTGCAGCTGCAGAGGAGATGCTGGCTGAGTCCCTGCACAGTGCAGCAGCACTACAGAATCACAAAACCATTCAGGTCAAATAGACTTTCAAGCCCAACCCTGAACCCAGCTGTCCCAACCCACCCCTAAACCCTGTCCCTGAGCTCCAGACCTCCCCAACTGTGAAACATGGCCAGGGGAGGCCATTCAACACCCTCCCTGGGCAGCCTGTACCAAGGCCTGAAGGCCCTTTCCAGGGAGAAGTTTCTCCTCCGGGCAACATAACCGTCCCCTGAAGCAGCTCGAGACTGGTCCCTATTGTCCTGTCCCTTGTTCCCTGTAAGAAAAGACAACCCCCACCTCTCTGCACCCTCCTGTCAGGTAGCTGCAGACAGCAAGGTCCCCCCTCAGCCTCCTAATCCTCAGACCAAGCAGCCACAGTTGCTCCCCACAAGGTTTGTCCTCCACACCCTTCCCCAACCCCTCACTTTCAAAAACAACAAACTACCAGAGTCTCAGGTAGCAGAAGTTCCTACTCTTCCCCTTCCCCCACTTCCTTTCAGTCCTTCCTCTGACAAAACCCTTGGCTGCCAAACAATGAAAATGCCAGAGACAGGGTCACTGCTCCTAACCTATGAGCTCCCCACCTTCCACACTCAGTGCTCCTCAGACCATGTCCTTGCCTGCTGGAAGAGGGTCCGTGGGTCTAACAGCCCATTAGGGGCTGCTGAGGCCCTGAGCAGTGTGAAGCTGCTGAGCCGCCCAGAGCTGGCACTGCTCTGCCAATGCAGGGAGGGTCCTTGCACCAAAGCAGAGCAGCCCTGGAACACAGGGCAGTGGCACAGGCAAGTCCCCGTGTTCTCCGGGCCTTGAGTTTAGTAACTGAAGTTCCTTGCTTGTAAATCCACTCTCTGGAGCGAGAAAACGTGGGACAGGCACTTTTAAATCAGGTTTTAAACCCTATTTTAATGACATTGTGTAAGGATGGGCAGTTCTCTGCCACCTACCCCACTCAACACTGTCCTACAGGCCCAAAGGACCAGCAAACAAGCAGTTTTAGAGAAAACAGACTGGTTTGGACTGGGAGGGAGCTCAGAGCTCACCCACTGCCAGGGGCTGCGACACATCTCATCAGATAGGGTGCCCACAGCCCCATCCAGCCTGGCCTTGGACACTGCTAGGGATGGAGCAGCCACAACCTCCCTGGGCTGTTGCGGGGTCTCAGCATCCTCCCAGGGAGGGATTTCTGCCACAGATCTCATCTCAGTCTCCCTTCTTTCAGCTTGAACCCATACCCCTTGTGCTAGCACCAGACTCCCTGGTCAGAAGTCCCTCTCCAGCTTCCCTGCTTGTACCCAGCATCATCTCAACCAGCAGCTCCTCGCCCCAGTCCCCCACGTACGGCACGCTGCCGGTGAAATTGAGCCCGCAGAAGTGCTCGGAGCTCGTGACGGTGTCTCCAAACACAGGCCCATCCGCCGGCACGAACTGCACGACGTTCGGTGGGAGGCCAGCTTCGAGGAGGATCTTGTAGACAGCATAGCTGGAGAGCAGAGCCGTGTCGCTGGGCTTCCACAGCACCACATTTCCCTGGGGGAGAGGGGACAGTCAGCACCGAGGAAAGGCTGGACCTTGGGGACCCAACGCTTAGACACTCTGGCAAAACTCTGTGCAGCAGCAGATGGAACTGGAGCAGCAGCAGCACCAGCACCTTTGGGTGCCTCATACCATCCTGTTCCCACAAGCACTGGTTTCGAGAAGGGCTGCAACTGCTCTGCTGAAGTGAAGGCACAAAACCCCTCCTGTTGAGACACCAGGTCAATGTACCAGCCCTTCCCACCTCCCTTGTGGGATGCAGAGTTCTGCCTTCCCCACCCAGAGCCGCGAAGCCTGACTGCCAGCTGCCCTGCGGGAACTGGTGCCAGCCCAAGCAGTGAAGTGAAACCCCAGACCCAGATTAACTGGGCACAGCATGGTCCTACAACACTGGTGAGGACATCCCACCCTTTGGGCTCGGTGCCACCCTCCTCCCTCGGCCTCCATGATCTCCTGTCACAGCACCTGGCCCCACCGCACGTGACCAGGGCAGCAGGAAGCAAATTTTTGGACTCTTGTTTCAGCCTGGTACCTCTTTCCCAGAGTCTCGTGTCGTGGGCAGAGCTCCTTCCTGTCCCCTCCTCCTAATCCTTCCACTTCAAACCGTGAGAAAACTAAACCCCACTGCAAAAAAACCTCAGAGCAACTGGGAACTCGAACTCGGGATGCGACTGGAGATACTGTGTCCGGCAGCCTGGACGCTGGTACGGTGTGGCAACTGCTCTGATCCCAAGGAAATCCCAATCCTGACGCTGCAAGGGCATTAACTGAGCTGATCTCTGCAGCTCTTGAGGCAGGAGCCTACATAACCCACTGGGAAAGCTCACTGTGGTGACTGCAGCACTGGGGATCTAATGAACATCCACTCATTAAGCACAAATTTCCCCTAAATTTAATTCCAGGTACCAGCTGCCACTGAGCTCTTGAAGCCACTCGCTGATGCCCCTTCGCTCCAGGGTGAGTAAGCAGGGGGATTCCATCGTGTCCCAGCATACCAGTGGGACTTTTATCACCACACTCAAGGATTCGGAGCAGGATGCCCCAACAGTTCACCCAGACTTGCCTGCACAGGCTCACCCCATCCCAGCAAGACTGATCACTCTGGGATGAGTTTGTCACAAGTCCCGAAGCCAAGGACCTTCCTCAAATCCTGGGGTGGAAGAAACACAGTTCCCCCCCACCTCAAAAAGCTTCCCAGCTCCTCATCAGCGTCCTTCTCCCCTACAGACCAGCAGGCCCCTTGATGACCCCAAATTAAAAGCTGGGTGTTCTCCCTTACTGGAGCCTCTTCCAGCTCCAACACAGGACACTGCTGCCTGAGGGACCATCTTTGGGGCCAGGATGAAACCTCAGCCTCAGCAGCAAAGAGTCCAAGATCATTCTGTGTGATTTTTTCAGTGCAAAAATGAATTAATTAATCCTGGCCCCAGGTTAGTACAGTCTCTGCCCAAAACCCACCCTGTAGAGGCAGACATCCCCCTGCTCAACAGGGACCTCCCTCGGGCTGGGACAGTACAGAATTGCTGTTTGCCAGTACTTTGACTAAATTAGATGAGGTGGGATGGGATTGGATGAGATCTGAGGCAGAAATCCCTCCCTGGGAGGGCGCTGAGGCCTCCCTAGCAGTGTCCAAGGCCAGGTTGGATGGGGCTGTGGGCAGCCCATGGCAGTGGACTGGTACTGGGTGAGCTGAGCTCCCTTCCAGCCCAACCCAGTCTGGGACTCTATAGTCCTTTAACGTTTTGGTCCATCTCTCACACCCGCCAGGATCTCGTGTCTCCCGGTTCAGCCATGAGCTACTCTCTCCTAAAGCACCCACTGCACCCAGAAAGCATCAGCCAAGAACCCCAGCAATCACAATCCATGAAACCCCGTTCACAGAGTGAGGAGTCCCACACAGGAGAACAAAACCCCACTGTGTTCCTCAGCTCCCTGACCTTCCCTAAAACCCAGCCTTGATGTGAAAAGACACCTCCCTTCAGAATAAAAACCCCAGAGGAGCAGGTTTGGGCAGTTCTTCCTTTTGCCACTCTTCCCCCATTCATGGAGAGGGCTCAAATCCAGCCTTGTCGTAATGAAAAACCCATGAGAGTAATTGCAAGACAGCTGACTGGATTCAAAGGGAGTAGCAGGACCCTGACCGTGCGTGTCCTATGGAACAGCACCAGGGACCCAAGGTGGCAGAATCTGCTCCTTGCAGATGCCACACCAGACAAACCACAGCCTCAGGGATAGCAGGTCCCCCTGCCAGCCTTTCTCCAACCTGTCCTCTCCCACCCCTGGCTCTGCTTAGACCCCACTACAACACTCACCATCAGCGCCGGAGCCCCGGCCAGGTTGCCACCGATGGCTGTGAAGTTGAAGGGAGAGACAGCTGCTACGAAACCCTGTGGGCAGGAGAGGAAAGGGAGCAGCGGGAGCACAGTGAGATCCTCTCACCATGACACCACAAAACAACAGGGAGTCAGAAGTGAGGGGACAGCCCCAGCCCCTGTGCTGACCTCCAGCCCGCGATAGACCATGCTGTTGGTGCTGATGTCCACACTGATAGGCTGGCTCTGCTCCAGCTCCAGGGCATACTTGGCGTTGAATCGGAAGAAGTCGATGAGCTCCGCAGCAGCATCGATCTCAGCCTGGATGACTGTTTTACCCTGCCGAGAGAGGTCACACCCACCACAAGCTCTGAGGAGAGGGAGGGTGGGTGGATGCAGCAGCCGTGAGCTGCAGTGGTGCAGCACTGTGGTTGGCGTGTTCTCGCTCATGAAGGATGCAGCTCCACCGCACCAAACACCTTAACTCAGCTCTAAGTGAAGCCATCAGGATATGACTGCCCCTGCGTCTGCTGAGGACATCACACCCTGTTTCCCCTCTGCTCACCCATTAGGGGACACCTAGGGCTGCTGGGGTGTTCCACAACGAGAATCCCTGATAATCACAGCCCATCACATCAATTGACCCTGTTTCCATTTAACTTCCAGCTTTCCCAGTACAGAGGCCACAATCAGCCCTTATTCTCTCCTCTCCTAACATTACAGCCATGCTCACTGCTTCTGCAACTCTCAGCTCCCTAAATTCCCTCCCATCAGCTCCAGGGATCTGCTAGGTCAATCCTATAGCCCCTTACCTGCCCGATCATGGTTTTGGCCAGCACTTCCGCTCGCCTCGGGCCACTCAGCATGTCAGCAGCCTTCAGGAAGATCTGCGCTCGGTCCTGGACAGGTTTCAGGTCCCATTCCCTCCTTGCGGCCAAAGCAGCATTAATGGCTTTGTTAATGAGCTCCTGCAGAAGAGTCACAGAATCACCTTGGTTCAAAAAGACCTTCAAGCTCATCGAGTCCAACCCTGAACCCAACTATCCCAACCCTCCGCTAAACCCTGTCCTGAGCCCCAGATCTCCCCAACTGTGAATCATGGCCAGGGATAGCCATTCAACCCCCTTCCTGGGCAGCCTGTGCCAAGGGCTGAGGGCCCTCCCTTTCCAGGGAGAAGTTTCTCCTCAGTGCCACCCTAACCCTCCCCTGGGGCAGCTTGAGGCAGCTCCCTCTTGTTATATCCCTACTGATCCGTGAGAAGATATCAGCCCCAGCTCTCCACAGTGTCCCTTCACGTAGCTGCAGAGAATAAGGTGTCCCCTCAGCCCAACCAGCCTCAGCCTCTCCTCATCAGCCCTGTCCTCCAAACCCTTCACCATATCTGTTGCCCTTCTCCGCATCCGCTCCAGCGCCTCAATGTCTTTCTTGGATTGAGAAGCAGGTAAAGGCAGCAAGAACTAATCCCTCAACTCTCCATCACATCAGAGGAGAAAATGAGAAGACATCTCCCCTCAGGCACAAACTTCAGCAGCCACCTTCCCACCACAACCTCAGCTTTGCAGCTCCTGGTACTGACTAGTTCCAGGCTGCCTGGGACCACCAAAACCAAGCCTTGAAAAAACCCAGCCCTGAAGCCTCTCTGCTCACAACCTGACTCCTCTAGACTTCTCAGCAGCCATCTGTGAGCACACACCCCACAAGCTGTGAGATCAGGGAGGCTAAACCCAGGCAAAGAGCAGTTGCCACTCCAAAAAGCAAGGAAGACAGAGGGAGGACAGCAGGGAGCACTCACCTTGTCAGCGTAGCAGTACTTGGCCACCTTGTGTGCATGTCTGAATGGCTGCAACAGAAGAAAAGCCTCCAGAGGTACCAGTCTGACAGACTGGAAGGGACCTTGAAACATCAGCCAGTCCAACCCCCCTGACACAGCAGGATCCCCTAGATCCAGTTGCACAGGAACATGCCCAGGTGGGTTTGAAATTGCTCCAGATAAGGAGACTCCTCAACACCCCTGGGCAGCCCCCTCCAGGGCTCTGGCACCCTCACTG
Source organism: Rhinopomastus cyanomelas (assembly GCA_013400115.1). NCBI lineage: Eukaryota > Metazoa > Chordata > Aves > Bucerotiformes > Rhinopomastidae > Rhinopomastus > Rhinopomastus cyanomelas. The sequence goes on from VXBP01008039.1 coordinate 6,492, forward strand.
GGAACAAGGTCTTTCTCACACTGATGAGGAATCTCCTCTGTTCCAGCTCACACCCGCTGCCCCTTGTCCTGTCACTGGGTGCCCATGAACAGAGCCTGGCTCCATCCTCCTGGCACCCACCTTTCACATATTGATCAACATTCATGGGGTCATCCCTGAGTCTCCTTTTTTCCCCCCAGCTCAAGAGCCCCAGCTCCCTCAGCCTTTCCTCAGCAGGGAGATGCTCCCCTCCCTCCATCATCCCTGTGGCTCTGTGCTGGACCCTCTCCAGCAGCTCTGTGTCCTTCTGGAACTGAGGGGCCCACAACTGGACACAACATTCCAGATGTGATCTCAGCAGGGTAGAGCAGAGGAGGAGGAGAACCTCTCTTGGTCTACTAACTACTCCCCTTCTAATCCACCCCAGGATGCCACTGGCCTTCTTGGCCACCATGACCCACTGATGGCTCCTGGCCATCCTGCTGGCCACCAGGGACCCCCCACCCAGGTCCCTTTCTCCTCTGCTTCTCTCCAACAGGTCAGTCCCCACTCTGTACTGGTCTCTGATGTTGTTCTTGCCCAGGTGCCAGACTCTGCACTGCCCTGGTTACAGTTCATTACATTTCTCCCTGCCCAACTCTCCAGCCTGTCTGGTACAGCCCAGTATAACCCAGTATAGCCTGTCCAGGTCACACTGGACGGCAGCACAGCCTGCTGGGGTGTTGGTCACTCCTCCCAGCTCTGTGTCATCAGGAAACTTACTGACAGTGCTCTCTAATCTCTCATCCAAGTCATTAATGAATTCATGAAATAGTACTGGTCTCAGTACCGACCCCTGAGGGACTCTACTAGATCCAGGCCTCCAAGCTCTGCTCTCTCTTGTTGAAGAAGCTTTCCCCCTAAACTCACCGACAGTTGGTACCGCACTGCCGATGTCCACACCTCTTCTCCCCCGACCACACACGGGATGGCTTCTGTCTTGTCCTTCAGGTCAGCAAGGGCCTAAGCCAGAGGAGGAGATCACAGTGAGAGCTGCACACACAGAGACCTCCACCAGCCTTCCCCCACCTCTCTCCATCCTTCCCCCCAGCCCCATAAAAGGAAACCCAGGGATGGGGGTTCAGTCCCATGGTGTGGGATGCCCACAGGCTGGAGGGATGGGGACAGGAGGTACAAATCCAGTTGTCCCCAAAGGGAAGGAGCAGGACACTGGGCAGAGTGGAGCTTCCTCTCACCCTAGGGAAGAGCCTGGGGCTGCTGTTCAGCACCAGAAGCACAAACTGAAACCTTAAGGACCCGCCTAGAAGGCTGATCCCTTGTGGAGGTACCTTCTGGAGGGCTGCTCGCTCGGGGCTCCCTGGCTTAAACTCAAGGATGGGCTCGTTGGTCACCTCGATGGTCGAGCGGTGCTGCCATCTCCGCCTGGGAGAGGGGTGAGACAGATGCTAAAATCCCCCCAGTTTCTCTTTCCGTCCACACCCTCTTATTCCAGTAGCAGGTGTTCAACCCCAGTAGTAGGTGGCTCATCCTCATAGAACCTGTTTTATCCCAGCAGTGGGTTAGGTCTTATCCTCACAGAACCTATTTTATCCCAGTAATGGCTGTCCCATCCCAGTAGCGGCTGTCTGACCCCAGCAGCAGCTCTCCCACCCTTGCAGAACCTGTTTTATGCCAGTAATGGGTGTTTTGTCCCACCTTCTATCCCACTAAGGTCTGTTTTATCACCTAATTCCATGCTCCCTGGCCAAACTGGCTTTGCACAGATGCACATGGATTCATCCCACTGGAGCACTGAACCGTTACAGTTGGAAAAGACCTTTAAGCTCATCAAGTCCAACCATTAACCCAGCCTTCAGTCACCAGTAAACCACTCTGCAGATCACAGTGCTGAACTGGGAGTTGAGCTCAGACACAGCCCCTGGCCAACTGCCCTTTCCCTTCCTCATGGAAAACATGTCGGCAAAGGGCTTCCCGAGGGGTGAGCTGTGGAAAGGCGCTTCCCAAAGGGATGAGACATAGAAAAGGGGGTGGAAGAGGGCTTCCCAAGGGATGAGCTGTAGAAAAGGTGCTGGAAAAGGGTCTTTCAGGATATGAGCTGTGGAAAAGGTGCTAGAAAAGGACTTGATGCTTGTGCATCTGTGCAAAAGATGCCAGAAAAGGGCTTCCAAAACGCACAAACTGGGGAAAAGGGGGTGGAAAAGGACGTCCCAGAGGGATAAGTTTCAGGACAAGCAGGAATCAGTGGGGTTTGAAAGTCCATGGCAGAGGGCAAAGGCCGGGCTGGCACAGGGCTACACCCTGGCACCTCTCAGTGAGTGTGAACCTGCCCACCCCAGGACAAATGGGGGGGGAGGGAAGAGGGAGAAATGGGGTGGAAAAGGGCAGGAAAAGAGGGAGAGAAAGTAGGGGTAACTAGGGAAAAGGGTAAAAATGGGGAGAAAAAGGGGAGGATTGGGGGAAGAGTGGGGAAGGAGCAACAAGGGGTAAAACCGGGGGGGAAGAGAAAAAAAAGAAAGGGAAAAGGGGAGGAAAAAAGGAGGGAGGGGAGAACAAGGAAGAGGGGAAAAAAGGGGAAATAAGGAGAGGGGAAGGAAGGAAAAGGGGTTAAAAACAGGGTAAAAGGGTAAGAAGAGGAGGAGAAGGTGAAGAGGAGGAGGAGAAGGTGAAGGAGAAAGGAGCGGGGAAGGAGGGAGGTAAAAACGGGGAAGGGGGAAACCAAGGACAGGAAAAGGGGCGAAATGAGGGGGGAAAGGGAAAACTGTGGGGACAAGGGAAGAAAAAGGCACCGCGGGGAAGGAGACAGCGGGGAGTGGGGGGCAGCGAGGGAAACGCAGCGGATGGGAGGGTCCCGGTGGGGCTGTGGCCGAGGCCCGGCTGTTCCCCTCCCTCCCCAACCTTGGAAGGGCGGAAGGGGGTCGAAGGGCTGTCAGGGACCCCCCGGACTCACCCGCAGCCCCGGAGCCCCCTTAGCGGCCGCCACATCCCGCCGCCGCCGCGCCCAAACCTCCGCCGGGGAGGGGGGAGCGGGTGAACACCTCCCCTTAATTAATTAATTACTAATTAAGAGTGAAGTGGGTGGCTACAGAGAGGCAGCGGCTTTAGGAGGTGGATGTTCCTCTGGCCTCCTGCTGTGGGAAGAGCTAGGAGGGACAGGACGAGGGACCGTCGCCACCCACAGCCCCGTTGCTGTGGTAGTGCCCGGCCCGGGCACGTGGGAAGGGGAGGGGAGGAGCTAAAAATAATTAACAAGGATCTTAATGAATTAAAGTTACAGGAGGACCCCCTCCCCCAGCCCAGAAATCCTGCCCCGAAGTGACCGAGGGCGTTTCAGGAGGAGACAGTGACCCCCAAAAAGGGAGAGATTTCCCATAAAGGGGAAATGCTGACCTCAAATGGGGGGATATGGAACCCCGCAAAGGGAAGGTACCCCTAAAAAAGGGAGAGATTTGGCCCAAAAGAGGGAGATACCCCTAAAAGGGGGAGATTAATCCCGAAAAGGAGAGGTACTCACCTCAAAAGGGGATATATTTGCCCCCAAAAAGGAGAGATACCCCCCAAAACGGAGCTATTAACCCCAAAAGGAGGAGATACCCCTAAAAAGGGAGAGATTAATCCTTAAAAGGGAGAGATTAACCCAGAGGAGACTCCACACCTCTGCTCTGCAGTTCCTGACAGGGCTCTGGCACCCTCACTGGGAAGAAG
>VXBP01008040.1:8285-42421 GCA_013400115.1 Rhinopomastus cyanomelas
GGGTAGCGGCCGCCCGCCCGCCCGATCCGCAGCGAGCGCCGCACCGGGGTCACGAACCGCAGCTCCCGCGCGTCCGCCGCCTCCGCGGGCCTGGGGGGACGGGGGGATTCGGGGTGCTGCCACGTGCTGGGGGGCATCGGCCGCACCCCGCCCCACGGGCTCCGCTTTACCTGGGCGCCGAGGTCACCTGCAGCTTGATGGAGGCCGGGAGGCTGGTCAGCGCGCTCCCCGTGGGGCAGGGGGTCACCGCCTGGCGCCGGCCCTCGCCCGCGGGAGGGGTGGCCGAGTCCCAGGGGAGGGGCTGCTCCGGCTTCTCGCCTGGGAAGGGGAAGGAGAGGGTTTGGGGACCCGACCCCGATGGCCTCCCTCCGCCTGCAGCAGCCCAGCTGCTGGGGGTCTCCGTCGACACCAGTGGGTCCCAGGGCGCTGCTGCCCAGCCCGCGGCAGCAGCCGGGGGGCCCTGCTCAGCGCCACCGACCAGCCCCCCTGTGTCCCTGTTACCTTCGGACGGTGGGGCTGTGGCCTTCAGGATGCCCAGGACCACCTCCCGGAGCTCCTCGAGCGGCTGTGGGAGGAGCAGGACGGGTCAAGTTTGGGAAGAAGCTCCAAGGTCATGGGTGTCCAACCTCCCACCCACCCACTCTGCAGCCCCTCCAGGGATGGAGAGGCCACCACCGCCCCGGGCAGCCCCTGTGGCCACCCGGGCACCCTGCTGGCTCCTGTTCAGCCACTTGCCGACCAGCTCTTGCCAAACCTCACCCCAGAAGGTCCAGCCTGTGGAGCTGAAGGAGCCCCGGGTGCTGTGGGGACCCGCGGAGGAGGGTCTCCCCGCTCGCTCACCGTGGCGCCGGCGCAGACGGCGGCTTTGTAGAGCCCGGTCACGTCGAAGGGGCCGCTGCGGGCCAGCAGCTTGGCCCTGCAGATCCAGAAGGTGGAGAACTTCTCGGCCTGGGGCACCCGGGACAGCAGCGCCAAGATGTCCTCTGCCTGGGCGCCCTGCGAGGAGAAGGGTGAGGGCCACGGGAAGGGAACCCCACGGGGAGCTGTCAGGGTGGACCTGTTCTCCCAGTGCTCTCCCAGTGGTCCTCAAGGAAGAGGAGGGTCTGGAGACGCTGGTTTTGAGAGTCTCCCATGTGATGATGAGCCGGGTGCTTCAAGGCAGCTCAGAGACCCACCAGGGTCACACCGTGAGCTGCAAGGTCTGCCAGGGACTCAACTTCCAGCCTTGAGGTCCACCAGGGATGGACCTCACGCTCCCAGATCCACCAGAGGTGGACATCAAGCCCAAAGGGTCGCCAAGAGACAGACCTCAAACCCCAGTGTCCACCACAGATGGACCTCAAGCTCCCAGGTCCACATGATTTCTCCCCCTCTGTGCTGCAGGGAGGACGTGGCCCTCATCTCCCGGAGGAGAGCCCGTTCCAGCACCTCCGTCCCCGTTCCCACCTCCTCCACGAGCTTCAAACACTCCGTCAAGAGGTGCCTGATCTTCTCCGAGGAGGGCTGCTCCGGTTCCCGTCGCTTCTCGTTCTCCTCCTTGGTTCTGCAGGACAACTTCACCGGCTGCTTCTGCAGCAGCATCATCGGAGGCCGCTTGTAGGTTTTGCCTTTGGACGCCAACCACTCGGCCAGCTGCCTCCTGGCAAAGGACCCAGGGACCGCCGTCACCACCCCCAGCGGGGCGCCGGGGTCTCCCCTGGGGACCCCCCTCGAGCACCTCCTCGGGGAAAACGCAGCCGGGAGCTCAGCTGGGACAGGGGCACCCTCTCAGCTGGGAGGAGCTGCTGGAGAGAGGCCACGGGGATGCTCGGAGGGCTGGTGCCCCTCTGCTCTGGGGACAGGCTGGAAAGGAGAAGGCTCCAGGGGGGACCTCAGAGCAGCTTCCAGCGCCTGAAGGGGCTTCAGGAAAGCTGGAGAAGGGGTTTCTCCAGGGGCCCCAGCACTGGGACAAGGGGGGGCTGGGTTTGGGCTAGAATAAGGGAGGTTGAGATGGGATCTGAGGCAGGACTTTGGGGGGACCTTCTAGTGACCTTCCAGCCCCTGAAAGGGGCCTCTCAGCAGCCTCTTCCCACGGGCAGGGAGTGAGAGGACCAGGGGTCCTGGTTTGAGGCTGAAGAAGAGCAGAGGGAGGCTGGACAGGAGGAGCAACGTCCGGAATCCGAGGGTGGGGGACCCCTGGAACAGGCTGCCCAGAGAGGGGCTGGGGCACCGGGGAGCCAGTTCCGAGCAGCTTGGTGCCGCTTCACCCAGCGAGAGGCAGCCGCCGGCGTCTGCCATCCCCCGGGGGAGAGGACGGAGGGTCCCGAGCCGCCGCCACCACTTACTTCCGATCGGCAGCCGAAGGCGTCTTGGGGACGCGCCAGGCCCACACGGCACCCGCCTTCGCCGGCACCGGCTTCACCCTGCTCCTCGAGTCGCCCCCGTTCGCCTGCAGTCCGGGGCCGCTTGTGCCGCGAGGCTGCTGTGGAGGGACCGGCCCCCGGGGTGCTGCTGCTGGGCGGCCAGGAGGGACCCCCTTCCCGTCCGCCAGCCCCTTGGCAGGGGCTCTTTGCCGCGGTGCCGCGCTGGCCACCTTCAGGCTGGGCTTCAGGGTCGTGGTGGTGGCTCCTCGGGGTCTGCTGGCAGCCAGGGGCTTTGCAGGAGACCTTTTGGCTGGGGGGGTCCTGCTGTGCCGCTGCCTTGGATACGCTGCCGGCAGCACCGCGGCCGCGCTTGGTCGGTCCTGGCTCATCGCCGGCTTCTTATGGAGAAAGCCAGCGGCAGCGGAACGGGAGGGAAGGGGCTGCTGCCCTGGACGGGGTCTGGCCGCTGGGTTCTGCGCCGAAAGCTTCGGGACCGGCGGGGTCTTGCGGGATGTATCCGGCCCCGGCAGCCCCGTTGCCGGGCGGCTGCTGGTCCTGTCCTTGGGGTCCAGGGCGGCTCTGGCGGAGCCCTGCTTGGGAGCCAGGACCCTCTGGCTGCCGGCAGGCCGGGGAGCCCCGTGCGCAGGGGCGTGCGCTCGGATGTTCTCCTTGTTGCAGTCCAGCCGAGCCTGCAGGTCCCCGCGCGGGGCGCAGGGCACCCCGGGGAGCCGGTGGTCACCCCCAGTCCGAGGCGCCGCCACGCCGAGAGGCTCCCGCACCGGGGGCTTGGCCTTCTGTGGGTTCAGGTGGCCAGAGGTGGGGAACCTCCCTCTGGGCTGCGTCGAGTTGCTCGTGGCTGGCACCACGGGGAGCTTCGCGTCCTTCCTTGGCTGCACCGACGGGTCGGAAGGCTTCTGCAGGGCGCTGTGGCCAGTGTGTCGGGGGGCGCTGGCAACAAGCCTGCTGTCCCTGGCAGCTCCCGGCACCACGCTTCTGGCTGCATCCTTGTAGGTCCTGACAGCCTGCAGGGGCAAGGAGGACCTCAGCCCCAAGGAGCCCGGCACAGAGCCACGGAGGTGATGGAGAGAGGGGAGCATCTCCCTGCTGAGGGAGCTGGGGCTCCTGAGAGCCTGAGGGGGGACCCCCTGGGTGCTGATCGATGTGGGAAGGGTGGGTGTCAGGAGGAGGGAGCCAGGCTCTGCTCAGGGGCACCCAGTGACAGGACAGGGGGCAGCAGCTGTTCAGAAGCCTGCTGGCTGCCTTCTGCTTGGGACCCTGCTCGGGGCACCCCGTCCCAGCCAGGCTCCCTGCCCAGTGTGGAACACAGACTCACAAGATCTCTACTTACATGCCCCAGTTTGGAAACTGGCTTTGTGGGTGGATTCAGCTGGTTGGCTCTGTCCTTTAACAGGGGTCTGCAGAGAGTGAAAGAGATTGACCTGAGATCTGAGGCAGAAATCCCTCCCTGGGAGGGGGCTGGAGCTGGGGGAGCTCTGAGGTCATTTATGATGGATAAAGGGCTAAAGCACCCCAGGGTGTCTGAGTCACAGGAGCCCAGGGGCAAGCACAAAGCAGTTAACTGTAAGTTTAGAGAGGGAGGGTGTTGTCCATGGCTGAGGATCAGAGGACCCTAGACTGTGTTGGGGTGGAAGGCACCTCCAAAGGGCATCCAGTCCAACTCCCCTGCACCCAGCAGGGCCAGCACGTGCCAGAGCAGGTTGCCCAGGGCTGGAGCCTCCACCGCCACGTGCCTGGGCAGCCTGTTGCAGGGTTTCTCCTCACCCAACCCTCCAGCTGCCCAGGTCACGCTGGAGGGCAGCACAGGCTGAGGTGGCAGCAGCCCCTCCACCCCAGCCTCCCTCAGGCTCACCTGGCACTGGGGCATTTTGGCTTCTGTTTGCCTGCGAGCGGCTCCTGGAGCTGTGCTCTCTGCTCTCCTGCAAGGAGAGAGGGTTGGAAAACGCAGCCCCCACCCCACAATCGATTCCTTTTGCAGCCCCATCCTAAGAGCTGGGGAATCCCCAGGGGTTCCAGCTGCGGAAGGCTCCGACTGGAGAAGCCCTTCGAGTCCAACCGCTGGCCCAGTCGTCCCAACAGAAAGGGGAGATGCTGCGGCGCAGAGGGGTACCCCACTCCCCCAGTGAGGCTGTGCTCCTGGAGCCGGCCAGCCTGGGGTCCCCCAGCATCACCCCTGTTCCCAAAGCTGTCCCAGCATCACCTGACAGCCCAAAGTCCCCCCAGCGAGCCTCTTCCCCAGATGCTGCATGGCACCCATGGGTGTCCCACACCCCCAGTCTCCTCAGCGCTCTGTCTCTGCTGCACTTCCAGTCCTCCCAGTCTCCCAAGCACCCCTAGTCCTGCCAGCACCCAGACTCTTCCCAGTATCACCAGTCCTGTCAGTCTCCCCAGCACCCCCAGTCGTGCCAGCACCCCTAGTACTTCCAGTCTCCCCAGCATCCTGACTCTCCCCAGCATCCCCAGTCCTGCCAGCACCCGATGTGCTCTTAGCACCCACAGTCCCCCCCAGCCCCCCAAACTCACATCACTGGGCCCATTTCATGGGGACACCCCGATCCACAAGGTGCCCCCAACACCCAACCCGAGGAGGGGTCTCCCACGCCCCTGCCCACAGGGTGTTCCAATACTCCCCCCAGTGTCCCCCAGTTTCCCCCTCTCCCTGCTCCAATCCGGTTCCACGCAGTTCATCCCAGTTCTCCCGTCACCCCTTTCCATTCCAGACCCCCTTGTCCATCCCAGTTCATCCCAATTTCCTCCCCATCCGCTTCATCCCGGTTCCTCCCAGCCCATCCCTGTTCCCGCTTTAACCCGCTCCATCCCAGTTTCTCCCAGATCCCCCCTCACCCTGCTTCACCCTGGAGTCACCCCAGTCCATCTCAGCTCCCCCCAGTTCCCCCCCAGTTCCCCACTCACCCAGCTCCATCGCTCCGCTCCTTCGGCGCCGCCAACCGCCTCCCAATCGCGTCCGAAACCCGCCGCGCCACGCCCATTGGCCGCCGTCTTCTTCAAACTGGCCTATGGGCAGCGGGGACGCGCGGGGAAGTGGGCGTGTCTGGCGTGCTCGGAGCGGTGATTGGCTGGAGCTGGCTGGGGGCGGGGCTGCGGCCCTAACGGAGGCGGCCCGAGCTGTCAGTGCGGGGTGCGGGGTGCGGCCGGACTTGGGCGGCAACAGGGGAGGGGGTCGGGGGTACCTGAACCCCCACTGTGGCTGCGCTAGCGGAGAGGGACAGCCTGGCCTGCTTGGGGTCCCCCAACCTCACCGCTATCCCCAAAGCTGTCCTAGCATCATCTGACAGCCCAAAGCGCCCCCAGACACCCCCTTCCCCAGCTGCTGCATGGCACCCATGGGTGCCGCACACCCCCCAGACGCCCCAGATGCACCCCCTGTCTCTGTTGCACCCCCAGTCCTCGCAGTCTTCCCAGCACCCTCAGTCCTCCCAGTCTTTGCAGCAACCTTTGCAGCAAATTTGGGGTGCTACCAGGTTTGTGGAGACCTCCCACCCCAAAACCCAGCGGGATTCTCCCACCCACCGACCACCCCCAAAGCGTTTGACCCCGGTGAGAGGAACGAGCCGAGCGACACCATCCTGGAGAACCTTTTATTTCCACTGTTCCCCATCTCAAACCCACGGGATCTCCAGCCACGGGGAAAACCTCATAAATTAAGAGGCACGGGACGGGCAACAATAAATAAATGGAGAAGCAGAGGGTGACCTCGATACAAAAAAAGGGGGTGACTCGGGCCCACGGGGCCCAGAGCTGCTATTTCACATGAAATAGATGAGGAAGGACTAGGGGTCCCCACTGCTGGGGGGTCTGTACTCGGTACATACGGCCTGAGAACCAGCAACTGCCGGTTGGGTTGGGCTGGGTTGGGCGCAGGAGGCTCCTCAGCGCCCGCTCAGCTCGTAGGTCGCAATGTTGACCTGGTCGGGCCGGTTGGTGATGCCAACGGGCTGCCGTGGCTGTAGGGAGGTGCAGATGAACCAGCCAGGGAAAGCGGCTGATTCGAAGCGGGTCGTTCCCTCGGCCAGGCTGTCCAGGCGGTAGAAGATGAAGCGGCTGAGCTCCACGCTCTCGATGTCCCTCCTCAGCTCGGCTTCCTACAGTCATAGGAACGCAGCCGGTCGGAAGGGAGCTCAGGGCTCATCTGCTGTAACCCCCCACCCTCGGGCCACCTCTCAGCTCCGCTTGGGTGCTCAAGGCCACATCCAACGTGGCCTTGAGCACCTCCAGGAGTGCTGGCACAGCCACAGCCTCTCTGGGCAATCAGCTCCAGAGCTTCTCCGCCCTGGCACTGAGGAACTTCTACCCGAGATCCAGTCTGAATGTCCTCTCCCTCAGTTCTAAACCATCTCCCCTTGTCCTGTCGCTGGATCCCCTTGGGAAAATTCCCCCTCCAGCCCTCCCGGAGGTTCCCTTCAGAGGCTAGAAGGCAGCTCTGAAGTCCCCCTGGAGTTTTCTCTTCCCTGGGGCAAGGGGAAAGTGGGGTTGAGGGGGATTTGAGCCCCTCCAGCCCCACCGAGACTCACAGAATCCCAGCCTGGGGTGGGCTGGGAGCTCTGAGCTCCCCCTTCACCAACCCTCTGCCAGGGGCAGCAACACCTCTCCCCAGACCAGGCTGCCCACAGCCCTTGGGCACTGCCAGGGAAGATGGAGCAGCCACAGCCTCCCTGGGCAGCCTGTCCCAGGGCCTCAGCCCCCTCCCAGGGAGGGATTTCTGCCCCAGATCCCATCTCCACCTCCCCTCCTGGAGCTGGAACCCGGCGCCCTTGTCCCAGCAGCAGTCTGACCCCCTGCTCACCTCCAGCTGCAGCACGGGCTCAGCTCCGCTCATCACGCACGACAGGTACAGCTGGTAGCCCTTAATGCCCAAAGCCACCGGCATCCGCCCGGTCCCCGGGCCACTGTGCGGCGAGCGGGTTCGGTACAGAGCGATGTTGAGCTTCACTGCGGAGAGAGGGGAGACGTGAAGGGGTGATCCTGGGGCGCGGGGTAGCCCCGGGGCTGGGGATGTGAGGTGGGCAGTGACCTCCTCACCTTTCCGCGTGGCGGAGGGGCCCTGCAGGTGCAGGGCCACCAGCTGGGTGGGCGACTCCAGCACGAAGCACTTCTGGTCGATGTCGAGGATGTCGAAGGACTGGGAGCGCGTGTAGCGGTAGACGGGCGCCCCGGCGTAGGAGTGTTCAACCCTCTGGAAGGAGACGGGTTCTGCGGGGAGGGAGACGCGTGGATGCCGATGCTCCCGGGCGGGCGCCAGGCGGGGATCCGGGCGCACCCTCCCGCGCCATCGCCCCCCTCTCCTCACCAAAAATGTCCTCCAGGAAGTCCCCGAGGTCGCTGTCGGTGAAGTCCGCGTGTGCCGGCCGCTTCAGGAACTTGCTCAGGGCCACCACGAGGGTGGCAGCCCGGCGGAAGGTCCTGGCCGAGCGTTCCCTGGTCACTGTCACCTGGATGTCCACCCTGGGCGACGTCGCTTCCACGTCCAGACGGGGTTTCTGAGAGGGAACAGGGACGTGAGCGGGGTGAGCCCGGCTCCCCCAGCACGGGGGTCTCCGCCCTCGTCACCCCCCACCAGCGTTACCTTCTGCAGGCAGAGGCAATCGAGGCTGTAAAACGTCTCCTCGCTCAGGCTGGGAGGGGAACAATGGAGTTGTTTAGGCTGGGAAAGGTCTTCAAGCTCATCCAGTCCAGCCCTGAGCCCAGCTGTCCCTAAGCCATCCCCAACCAGACCGGGTCCAGCCCAGGTCCAGCCCAGAGCCCCGACCAGCCTGACGTCCCCAGCTCCACTGCCCTTCTCCGGACCCTCTCCAGCCCCTCAACATCCTTCTTGCGCTGAGGTGCCCCCACTACTTGAAGGTGGGGCCTCCCCAGTGCCCAGGACGGGGGGCACAAACCCTTCCCCACTCCAAGCCAGGACACCTTTGACCTCCTTGGCCACCTGAGCACCACGGTGAAGCCACCAAGGCACCAGCACTACGCCAACCCCAGAGCCCCACTCACCTGCTGCTCTCCAGAGTGTCCACGTCGGGGACGCACGCCATCTCCCTGCCGACAGCCGAGCCCTGGGCTAGGACGCGCTGGAACCCGCCGTGTGCTGGTGCTGCCGCGGCGTCGGTGCTGCCCGCGGTGTCGGTGGGTGCCGTGTGAGCCCCGCAGCCGGCCGCGCCGCGTTTTCAAGAGGCTCTGGAAGGAAGCGCTGACGGGACGGGATTTCCACCTTTCGCAACGCGCCGGCTTCGCCCAGTTCCTCTGGCGATACTGGGAGGACCTGGGGTGGGTGGGAGGTGGGGTCGGCTGCGCCCCGAGCGGCGCCCCGGGGCAGAGCGGGAGGCCGGCTGGGGGGCCAAGCAGGGAGGTGGTTTCGGGATGATGCTTGGGGTCGGTGCCGGGGTTCTGGGGCTCCGGAGGGATGGGGCGATGACACCAGTCCCTGGGACAGCGGCTGCCCCGGAAGGGGACGATGGCGCAAGGGCTGCCGCTCCATCGTTTCCACACATCTCCTCCTGCACTGCCTGAGCCCCACGGGGCGACCAGGGGATCGGGAGGTGAACAGAGGTGGCCAGCAGGATGGCCAGGAGCCAGCAATGGGCTCCTGTGACCAGGAAGGATAATAGGGTGTTGGGATGGATCAGAGGTGGCCAGCAGGGTGGCCAGGAGCCAGCAATGGGCCACTGCATCATTTCCTTCTTCCTACAGTGCCAGAGCCCCATGGAGGGAACCAGTGCAGGTTGGGGACTGACCTGCTTAGGAGCAGTGGAGGAGAAGGGGACCTGGGGGTCCTAGTGGCCAGCTCTATGGCAGGGAGCCAGCATTGGGCCCTTAGTAGCCAAGAAGGCCAGGAGCATCCTGCGGTGGACCTGAAGGGGGATGGTTAGGAGATTGAGAGAAGTTCTCTTGCCCTTCTACTCTGTCCTAGTGAGACCACAGCTGAAATCTTGTGTCCAGCTCTGGGCCCCTCAGTTCCAGAAGGACTCAGAGCTGCTGGAGAGAGCCCAGCGCAGAGCCACAGGGGTGATGGAGGGAGGGGAGCATCTCCCTGCTGAGGAAGGGCTGAGGGAGCTGGGGCTCTGGAGCTGGGAGAAAAAGAGCCCGAGGGGTGACCTCATTAATGTTGATCAACATGGAAAGGGCAGGTGTCAGGCTCTCCTGGCTCCATCCTGGACAAGGGGCAGCGGGTGTGAGCTGGAGCAGAGGAGGCTCCACATCAATCTGAGAAGGACCTTCCTCCCAGGGAGGGTGGCAGAGCCCTGGCAGGGGCTGCCCAGCGGGGCTGTGGAGTCTCCTTCTCTGGAGAAGTTTCAAACCCTCCTGGCCATGTTCCTGTGCAGCTGGATCTAGGGGACCCTGCTGTGTCAGGGGGATGGGACTGGGTGATCTTGCAAGGTCCCTTCCCATCCCTAGCGCTCTGTGAGTCTGTGACAGGACCCTGCTGTCCCCTCGGCCCCTTGTGCCCGCCTGGGGAACACAGCTCTGCTTTCGGGGACACTCCTGTCACCCGTCCTTGGGGCAGCTCCTCAGGACCGGGGCAGCCCCTCAGGACTCCCCATGTCCATCCAGGGGGTCCGAGGTTGCGCCACTCTGGGGGGGCCGGGGATGTGCGTGGCTGGGCTTGTGTTGCCACAGGCTCTTGGGGTGTTTTCCTGGTGCCCGTTTCATTTCCCGAAAGTGAGTCCAGCCCTGTGTGGCTCCTTGGCTCAGGGCCACTGTGGCCATGACTCAGCCGGCAGGAAGTTGCCGACAACCCCAAAAGTCCGTGGGTATCCATCCACTCACCCGTCCCGCTTACCTCCCCATCCGCTTTGCGTGACCCCACGTAAGGGTGAGACCTCCCCAATCCAGAGGCCTGGGGTCCCCCAAGTCATAAAGCCACTCATGTCAAGGGATCCTCCAAACCATGGTGGAGGTCCTCCTGCCACGGTGAGGGTCCTCAAGCTGGGGACAGTGAGGGGTTACCCATAGTGGGGTTCTCCAGACCATGGTGGGGTTGTTAAGCTGTGGTGGGGATCCCCTGGTCATGGTGGGAGTCCCCTATTCATGGTGGGGGTCCTCAGACCATGGTGAAGTCCAGGCTGGGGGACTCCAGTGTATGGTGGGGATCTCCACAGTGGGGATGTCCAGATCATGGTGGGCTTCCCCAGACCACACCCAGGACACAGTGGGATTACACAGGATGGAGGTTCCCAGGCTGGAGGACCCCAGGGAATGGGGGAAATCCCCATAGTGGGGGTGTCCAAACTCTTGTAGGGGTTTCCTGATGAAGCTGGGGGTCCCTTGGTCATGCTGGGGGTCCCCAGACCATGGTGGGGTCCTTAGTTCAAGCTGGAGGACCCCAGGGCATGGGGGGTGGGCCCATGGGCCAGGGCCCGTGCGGGGGTCTCCTGATCATGGTGGGGGAACCCAGACCACGGGCAGAGGCCCTTAAGCGCCGCCGAGGATCCTCAATCCCCACCGCGCTCCCACGGCACCCGCCCGCCCGCTCAAGCCCCGCCCAAGGACACGCCCCATCATTGTACACGCCTCCGGGGCGTGGCGTCCCACGAAAGGGGCGGGGCTGCGCCGTGACGCAGCGGTTGGGGAGAGGCCGCGGCGGGCGGTGGGTGCCGCTGTCAGAGCCGGGGCCACGAGCGGGCGGACGGACGGGCCGGTGGGTACCGGGGGGGAACCAGCGGCTACCGGGGGGTACTGGGAGGGAGGGGACGGTCGAGCCGGGGGGTACCTCGCAGGAGTCCGGGCGCAGCGCTGAGCTGGGGCCGGCGGGCTGGGGCACGGCCGCTCCCCGGTGTCCTTGGCGCCGCCGCCCGGGCGCTTCGGGGTGGGGGTGGGGGCGGGACTGCTGCTAGCTGGACAGCTCCGCTCGGCCAATGGGAAGACGCCTCACCGCTACGCTGCACTCCCATTGGTGTGGAGGCGCGCGAAGCCCGGGCAGCGGCGGCGGGCGCTGATTGGCTGGTGCGGGGCGGGGAGGTGGGAACGCAGCGCGCGCGCGGTTGGGGTGAGGGTCCCGCTGCCCCTTCCCGCGCCCATCCGCACGTGGGACACCCCCGGGTCCCCCCGACCTCGGGACCCTCCGCCTGGGGCCTCTTTGGGGTCTCCCGGTTATTCTCGGGGCAGTGTTCAGCACCCCCGCATCCCGACAGGAGCGGGCTGGAGCAGCCAGGCCGGGGTCCCGCGGCCCGGAGGCGGCCCCGCCGCTCCGTTAATGCGGTGTTGGGTCTGTCTTTACCCCTCCATCGAAACGCAGCTCCCAGATGGGGAGAACTGAGGAGCTGCCTCCCGTACCGGGAGAGGTCACGAGTCCGGTGCCAGAGGTCAGGTTCAGCACCGAAATCTCATTGTCGGTGCCTCGGACCCCAGGCTGAACCCCCTCCCACCAGGCCTTGGACCCTGCCTGGGATGGAGCAGCCACAACCTCCCTGGGCAACCTGTTCCAGGGCTTCTGAACCCTCCCAGGGAGGGATTTCTGCCCCTGATCCCATCTCAATCTCCCCTCTTGGAGCTGGAATCCAGCCGCCTTGTCCCAGCACCAGAGTCTCCAGTAAAAAGTCCCTCTCCAGCTTTCCTGGAGCCCCTTAAGGCACCAGAAGCTGCTCTGAGGTTCCCCCGGAGCCTTCTGCTCTCCAGGCTGAACAGCCCCAACTCCCTCAGCCTGTCCCCAGAGCAGAGGGGCTATGGCAGCAAAAGAAGCCCTCAGACACCCCTGGTTCTGCTCAGTTTGGATCAGACCCTGGCTTTAACCCCCCTGTTTTGCAGAGAGGTCACCAGGACACTGCTGAGCAGCAGCTCTGAAACCAAACACCAGAGCCGGAGTCTCCGCCAAACCTTTCACCCTAAAGCTTTTTTCCACATCAGCACCCGGGCACCGGGTCCTGTCCCCTCTCTGAGTTCTCTGTGTGAGCTTTGCTGTTTAGAGCTGAGCCGGGACGACCCCCAGAGCTGCCACCCTCCATCCTGCCTGGTTTAACCGTGGCCAGGAGGGAGCTGGGTGTAAAAGACCTCTTCCCTCTGGGTAAATCTGTGAAAGCTTTTCAGGTTGAGTTGGTGTGAACCCAGGTCTTCCTGAGGCTCTTTGGACCAACGTCTCGTGATCTGGGCAGGAGCTGCAGTGCTGAGTAGCCAGGACTAGATTCAGCGGGGCAGATCTGGAGCGACCTGGCTGACGAAAGCAGCGAAACTTCATTTTAACCTGGTAGTGGCACGATAACTGCTTTGACGTCGGGCTGCTGCTCGTTAGACTGGTCGGGGATGTGGAAACCGGCCAGCTGGGTCACCTCCAGGCTCCGGTCTTGCCTCTTGCAGGACGAGCTGGGTGGAAAGGGCAGCTCCAAGAAGAGCTGCCTCCGAGTTGCCAGGGGTTCCCTCCCCGCCCCACCAACCCCGGTGGTTTTGCTCCAGCGCTTTCCCCTGGGCTGTGACTGGTGGTTGGGTGTGTGAGAGGAGGGCTGCGGTGAACCCCAGCTCCTCTTGTCCATACAGGCCTGGTGGACGTTGCTGGGGGATCCTTAGGAGGTCCCTTGCCACCTCTGTGGTGTTCATTGGGTTCTCTGGGCAGAAGAGAGACCCCCTGCTGGTCTTTCCAGCTGCGTTGACCCTCTTGGGGCTGAGATTTTAAGGAGAAGGATGAAGTGGCCTTTCTGGGAGCCACATCCCACACCTCTGCTTCCCGAGGGGTCTTCCCCATTGATAGTTTCACAACCAGCCAGGCAGAGTGGTTGTGGGGTGAGTTAACACAGTGAAAACCAAAGCCAAGACCTTCTGCCTTGGGCGAGAGGGTGACAGAAGCAGCTTCTGCAGTGGTGGTTCAGTGTGATGCGAGCTGGTCCTGTGGCTTCCACAGCTCTGGAAGAGCCACATCCATCCCACAGGGTGCAGTGGGCTCCATGTGAAGGAAAGCATGATGCTCAGCCTTAAAATCCAGCTGGTGACATCCTTCCCCAGCCCTTTCCTGCAAACTTGATGGGATGTCCCTGCGAGCGGGAGGTCGAAGAGCCACAGGGTCCGGTTCCCACCTGGGGCCTCGGGATTTGTAGGGTGGATTCTCCTGTTTCGATCCAACAGAAACAGGATTCCCTGAGGAAGGATGAAGAAACCAGCAAGTACTTCCTGGATTTATTACTGGAGAAGGAGGAGGTGATGCTGGCCAGGGAGGGCTCTGGGGGAAGCCGGTTCCTTGCGCCGTTTGATTCCCATCACGTCTTGTTTTGAGTGGAAACACCGACAGGAAAGGGTGTGGGGGGCTTTGAGGGGCAGCAGCTTGGTTGGGGCTGGAGCTGGTTGCTCCACTGAGCAAATCTGCTCCTCCCAGCTTTCTCCCTGACTGGGATGGGAGAATCAGCCCCATCCCCTTGAGCCAAAACTGCGTCTCCCAGCCTCCGTGGGGTGGGCTGGATGGAGGGATCCACATGAAAACGCGATGTAAGGCTTTGGTTCTCCATGCTCAGAGCTGGGGAGGTGTCAGGAGGATGGAGCCAGGCTCTGCTCAGGGGCACCCAGTGACAGGACAAGGGGCAACGAGTGTGAGCTGGAGCAGAGGAGGTTCCCCATCAATCTGAGAACGACCGTCTTCCCAGTGAGGGTGATGGAGCCCTGGCAGGGGCTGCCCAGGGGGGTTGTGGAGTCTCCTTCTCTGGAGCCGTTTCAGACCTTCCTGGACTGTTCCTGTGCAGCTGGATCTTGGGGACCCTGCTGTGTCAGGGGGATGGGGCTGGCTGATCTTTCGAGGCCCCTTCCAACCCCTAACGAGTCTACGATCCCGTGGCCATAGGTGGGATGGCGGTGGTGCCATTCTGCCCTCAGTCCTCCTCTCCTGAGCTAAGCCTGTGTTTCCCAGCCCTCACGGGACGGGTGGCTGGGTAAATCCCAGCTCTCGGGGCAGAGCAGGGCAGGGGAGCCGGGGGGGCTCCGCGCCGCCCCGCCGTCGTGTCTGACCCGCTCTCCCCTTCTCCCGCCAGGAGCTTGCGTGAGCGCCGGGACAACATGCTAAACTTAAGGACTTGTGCGGCAAAGCTGAGGCCGCTGACGGCCCTGCAGACTGTACAGACACTCTCCAGACACAGCAGCCCGGCAGCACCCAGGACGTTCCAACAGATCAGGTGCTCCAGCGCGCCGGTGGCTGCTGAGCCTTTCTTGAGTGGGACTAGCTCCAACTACGTGGAGGAGATGTATTACGCTTGGCTGGAGAACCCCAAGAGTGTACATAAGGTAAGGAGCAGCCTGGCCACGAGTCCTCCTCCTCTGTGCTCTGGGTGGCTGCTGAGTGCTGGGAGCCAGGTAGGTGTTGGCCATCCAAGGAGGATCCTGCTCGTCCACGTCTGGGGATGCTCGTCCTGCTCCGCTTCGCTTGGAGAGGAACCTGCTGCTGCCTCCCTGCTGCTGGTGATTCCAAGAGCAAGAACCAAGAGGAACTACTCTCTCCAAGCCCTTTGGGGATGAGAGCAGCATCCTGGATCAAGGAACAGCAGCTTCTCCGAGGAATCCACCTCCTGATGGTTTCTTGATCCGGCTCCGACGGCCTCTCAGGAGGGGAGGAAGGGGGGGGGTTTACATCTTGACTGGTTTTCCCTTGTTGCTCAGGGCATGGGTGGTGGTAAGTGTGGGGGTGTTGGGCTCTGGAGCTCTGCAGCCTGGGGGCTGCCTCTGGTGGCCACGGGGAGGCTGGGCTGCTCCCAGCACTGAGACTGGGGAAGCAGCCGGGCTCCGAGCTCCCCCGGAGCAGAGGCCACCGGGTGAGGGCTCAGCTGGGAAGAGGGTTTGTGAGACCAGGCTGAGATTGTACCTGTCTCCAGCGCTTCCTCACTGCTCTGATGACTGAGTTTCAGGCTCTTTAAGACAATTCCCAACTTACCTGGGTATAGAGGAGGGGATTTCTTTCTGCTGGAGCATGTGAGCAGCCTGGAAATCATGAGATGGTGGCTCAGTGTGCAGTCAGGACTGAGGAAGGAGTCGCAGACTGATCTGGGCTGGAAGGGGGCTCAGAGCTCACCCAGGCCCTGTTTGCTGAAGGAAGTGGTGGCAGGAAAAGAGAGAGGGTGGATTTTGGGACCGTCCTGGGACACAAACTGCCCTTCCCCTGGCTGCCAGAGCTCCGAGGAGCCGCAGAAGTCATGGGCTCTGTGCCCGTGGGATGGGGAGGAATGTGGCTGGAGGCTGCACTTGGAGGTTAAAGGTTGTTGAATGTGCTGGAAGGACTGGGAAGAGGATTCCAGGCTGGGTTGGCATGGGAGGGAGCTCAGGGCTCACCCAACCCCCTGCCGTGGGCAGCGACACCTCTCCCCAGACCAGGGTGCCCACAGCCACGTCCAGCCGGCCCTTGGACCCTGCCAGGGATGATGGAGCAGCCACAGCCTCCCCGGGCAGCCTGCTCAGGGCCTCCTGCAGGACTGGGTCGTGCTGCCCTGACGTCCTCAGGTACCTTTTGAGCTGGTGTTTGACAGGAGGTTCGACCAGACCAAGCTGCTGAGTGTCCCCTCAGCCACCCACGTGCTGCAGCAGAGGTGAGAACTCGAGGCTCTTGGTGGACACTGAGCTTTGGTTCTAGCCCAGGACCTTGACAGCACCCTGCAGGCTGGGTGTTGGGGCTGGAGGAGCTCTGAGCTCCAACCCAACCCCGTTTGGGGCTCTCCTGCACTTTCCCATGGCTCAGCCTGTTCCTGGTGGGTCGCTGAGCTGCTGCTCTGGGGTCGGGGCTGCAGCTGGCCCTGGCTTGGGCTCTGAGCAGCCCCCTCAGCCCGTGAGCCCTCCAGCTGGATGCTGAAGCAGCAGCACAGTGTTTCACCCCGTTCTCGATAAGCAGTGGCCTCGATCCCTGTAGCCAGAGGGTCAGATCAAAGGGTGGGGATCCCACACAACAGCTGAGCTGTCCCACAGGGCTGCCTGCAGCTTATCTGCTCCCTGCACGGAGCAGAGATCAGCTGTGCCTCGCCGTGCTGGGTTTTACTGGTGAGGGCCAGACCTTCCTCCAGGGGAGGGACTGAGCTGCAGGAAGCGGTTCAGTGTTTGGTTAAACGGGAGGTTTGAGGAAGAGCCACCCAGGACAAGCTCTTTTAGGGTTGTTTGTGGGTGCAGCCCTTCAGCTCCACTCCAGCTTCTGCCTCTGATGAGGAAATTAGGGCCAGGAAGGCGCCCAGAGGGCTGGAGCCCCTCTGCTCTGGGGACAGGCTGAGGGAGCTGGGGCTACTCAGCCTGGAGAGGAGAAGGCTCCTGGGGGGACCTTCCAACCCCTGACAGGGGCCTCTAAGGCAGCTGGGGAAGGCTGGTCCCAGGGGCAGGGAGCGACAGGATGAGGGGTCCTGGTGTGAAGCTGGAAAAGGGCAGAGGGAGGCTGCACAGGAGGAGCAAGGTCTGGAATCTGAGGGTGGGGGATCCCCGGAACAGGCTGCCCAGAGAGGGAGTGGAGACCCCATCCCTGGAGACATCCAAGGTCAGGCTGGCTGGGGCTGTGGGCAACCTGGTGTGGTGAGTGCTGGCCCTGCTGAGTGCAGGGGGTTGGACTGGCTGCCTTTGGAGGTCCCTGCCAGCCCAACACAGTCCAGGATTCTATGAATTAAGAGCAGAAGAGGGGAAAGAGGAGGTGAGGGTGCAGGCAGTGGGTGCTGGTGAGGGAAAGGAGGCTGAGAGGCCACCTTCTCACTCTTACAACCTGCGAGGAGGTTGCAGAGAGGTGGGGGCTGGTCTGCTCCACCAGGGAATGGCCTCAGGTTGTGCCAAGGGAGGTTTAGCTTGGATGGCAGGAAGAATTTCTTTACTGAAAGGGTTATCAGGGGTGGAATGGGTTGCCCAGGGCAGTGGAGGAGTCACCCTCCCTGGAGGTATTTGAGGAATCCTGTAGACTCAGTGCTTGGGGTGATAGTTTGGGTTGAAGGGGCCTTCAGAGCGGCTCCAGTCAGGCAGCAGAGCCCAGGTTAGGGAGAGATCACAGACTGGGTTGGGTTGAAGGGACCTTCAGACTCCTCCAGTCCCACCCCCTGCCCTGAGCAGGGCCATCCCCAACCAGAGCAGGGTGCCCAGAGCTCCAAGGGCCAACCTGACCTGGGATGGTGCTTCTCCCGCTTCTCTGGGCACCCTGGGCCAGGCTCTCCCCACCTGACAGTTTCCTCCTTCTCTCCAGTCTGAATCTCCCTTGTCCAGTTTAACCATCACCCCAGGTCCTGTTGCAGCAGCCCCTGATAAAAGCCCCCCCATCTCTCTTATCAGCCCCCTCAAGGCTCTCTCTGAGGGCTCCCTGGAGCTTCTCTTCCCCAGCTGAAGCCCCCAGCTCTCCCAGCCTGTCCTACAGAGCAGCACCTCTTCTACTGGGGACCCCAGAACTGCCCACGGGACGCCAGTGGGGTCCCAGCAGGGCAGAGCAGAGGGGCAGAATCTCTTGTCTCCATCTCTGGTCACCCTTCTGATGCAGCCCAGGACGTGGCCTGAGGACTCAGCTCACTCTGATGCCTCCTGTTCAGCTTGTCATCCGCTGAAGGGGTCTCCAGAACCGGAGATCTGGACCCGCTCCGTCTGCTCCAGCAGAGCTGCTCCTGCAGGGGGTTATTTCCCACGGCCCTGCTCGGACCTCACCAGTGACACCCCAGAGCCTTCCCCAGCCACCTTCTAAACCCCTTTTAGGGGCTGGCAGGTAGCTAGAAGGTCCCTGCAGGGTGGCACCCGGTACCCCTCGTGCCCCATACAAGTTGTGCCCTGTGGGTGTGGGGTGCCGAGGGCACCCAGAGGGTCAGAGCCTGGTGCACTTTGTCCCGGCCCTTCCCTTCGGCAGGTGCTGGATTAAGACAGAGTCCTCCCCGTGACGAAGGTTGTGGGGCTCTGTGGGACACGTGGGCTCCAGAGGCACGTCCTTGGGGCCACCAGAACCCCGTGGGGTAGCCCCTGGCTTGCAGAGCTCGGTCGGCAGCTGGGGAGCAGGTGCTTGTGCGGCGGCTATCGGGAGCCGCAGCGTCACCGTGGGGCTGTGTCAGCAGGTTGGGCAATAAAACCTGCAGGGAAAGTGGCCCGAGCCGGGGCCACACCTTGTGTGGGGAGATCAGCAGCGACTTTTCCTTTCAGAGCAGAAGCCGGTCTCATCTCTGTGTAAGGGTGTGTAGGTGAGGCAGCAGGGTGTAAGGGACCTGTGTCGTGGACTGGACCCCGACCAGTGTCACCAGTAGAGACAAGGAGGGGGTTGTCCCCCTCTAGTCTGCTCTGCTGAGACCCTGCTGCAGCCCTGTGCCTGGTGCTGGGGGCAGCCAGAACAAGAAGGACCTGGAGCTGATGCAGTGAGGCCACCAGATGCTCAGAGGGCTGGAGCCCCTCTGCTCTGGGGACAGGCTGAGGGAGTTGGGGCTGTGCAGCCTGGAGAGGGCTCTGGGGTGACCTTAGAGCAGCTTCCAGTGCCTGAAGGGGCTCCAGGAGAGCTGGAGAGGGACTTTTTACTGGGGACTCTGGTGCTGGGACAAGGGAGCTGGGTTCCAGCTCCAAGAGGGGAGACTGAGATGGGATTTGAGGCAGAAATCCCTCCCTGGAAGGGGTCTGAAGCCCTGGAACAGGCTGCCCAGGGAGGCTGTGGCTGCTCCATCATCCCAGGCAGGGTCCAAGGGCCGGTTGGATGGGGCTGTGGGCACCTTGGTCTGGTGAGAGGCGTCGCTGCCCCTGGCAGGTGTTTGGGGTTGGGTGAGCTCCAAGCTCCCTCCTTCCCAACCCAGCCTGGAATTCTCTTCCCAGTCTTCCCAGCACATTCAACAACCTGCAGCCTCCAGCCACGTTCCTCCCCAGCCCACGGGCACAGAGCCCACGGGCACAGAGCCCACGGGCACAGAGCCCACGTCGCGGTGACCGCTCCCTTCCAGGGTCCCTTCCAGTCCCTAATGTACTGTGACACCTGTGAGCTCTGGGGCACCCGGGCTGCCAGGGGAAGGGCAGTTTCTGTCCCCGGGTGGTGCCAACATCCATCTCCCTCATCTCCTGCCTCCTTTTCCTCCAGCAAACAGGGAGCAGAACAGGGCTGAGTGTTTCCTCTGGCTGTCAGCTCCTCCGGAGCAGCTCTGGCTGAACCGCTGCGGCGCCAGGTTGCTCCTGATTTTATTTATGATCCTCCAACGTGACCTGTTTCTATATTTAACCACCTTGTGACGGGACGATGGGTGACTCCAGGCTGCAAATAACCTCCTGGGGACACATGATGTGGGTGCTGCAGCTCCAGGGAAGGGGCACCCTCGCTGCTCCCCTGGCAAAGGTCGAGGTTTGCAGTCCCCTCGGTGCTCCTTCTGCCCCAGGTTGTCACCTGAAGGTGCTCTCGTGCCTCTGGCTGCCCTGCTCTGGGCACCGGGCGTCACGTCACCCGCGGACACCACGAGGTGCTGCTGCTTTTGGAGGCTCCCTTGCTGGAGATCCCCAAGGGTTTGTGACCCCTGGCTGGTCCCTCGGCTCCGCGTGGGCTCTGCTCACCCTTGTCGTCCCCCCCTTTGCTGGCCCGGTGGCTGAGAACCCAGTAAGAGGTTGAGAACCTGGTAAAGAGCTGAGAACCCAGTAGTGATCTGGGAACCCAGTAGTGATCTGGGAACCCAGTAGTGATCTGGGAACCCAGGATCCAGCTGTGAACCCAGTAAGAGGCTGAGAACCTGGTGAAGAGCTGAGAACCCAGTAGTGATCTGAAAACCCAGTAGTGATCTGGGAACCCAGTAGTGATCTGGGAACCCAGTATCCAGCTGGGAACCCAGTAAGAGGCTGAGAACCTGGTGAAGAGCTGAGAACCCAGTAGTGATCTGGGAACCCGGTGGTGATCTGAGAACCCAGTATCCAGCTGTGAACCCAGTAAGAGGCTGAGAACCTGGTGGTGAGCTGAGAACCCAGTAGTGATCTGGGAACCCGGTGGTGATCTGAGAACCCAGGATCCAGCTGTGAACCCAGTAAGAGGCTGAGAACCTGGTGGTGAGCTGAGAACCCAGTAGTCAGCTGAGTGCCCCGTGATGATCTGAGAAGCTGGTGTCCAGCTGAGAGCCCCCCAGGTGCAGCAGGGAGCTGTGTGGGTCCTGGTCACTGACCGTGCCCCCCGTCTTCTCTCCCTCTGCCCAGTCATGGGACATCTTCTTCCGCAACGCCAACGCCGGCGCCGCCCCGGGCACCGCTTACCAAAGCCCCCCTCCCCTGAGCTCCAGCCTCTCCACGCTGTCCCAAGCCCAGTTCCTGGTCCAAGCGCAGCCCAACGTGGACAAGCTGGTGGAGGACCACCTCGCCGTTCAGTCTCTCATCAGGGCCTACCAGGTGAGGAGAGGGCTCGGTGTCCTCGCAGAGGTGCCCGCGGTGGGCTGGGCTGGCTGGTGGCACTGGTTTTGTGTGGCTGCATACTGGGCTGCTGGCTTTGTGATGGGAGCTGCTGATCCCTCGGGGCAGGAGCTGGCTGGTGCTTTGCTGCACAATGGGAAGATTAAGGCTGTTGTCCCCAGTCAGAGCAGGAACTGGTGCTTACTGGGGAGGCCTGCTCTGCAGAGGGCTGGGGTGGGGATGGGACCCCCGTCCAGCTTCCCTCAGGCTGCTGAGGGAGCCTGTGAGGTCCTAAAGAAAAGGGCTGCAGAAGCATTTCCTGAGACCCACAGCCTGGGAGAGGAGGAGGAGGAGGAGGAAGAGGACTCTGCTGCTGCTGGGCTTCAGCTCAGATCGATGCTGCCGACATCAGCCTTGCAGGAGAAGCCAGTTTTGGGGGAAGGAGACGCCTCCAGGCAGGGTTCGAGCTGGACGGCAGACATATGTGGCTGTGCTGCCACATCTCTGTCAGCCCTTCGCTGCTGGTTGCCCTCTGGCTTGTGGGACGTGGGGGGAGGGTGGCAGCCGTGGTCTGCTCGATGGTTCCCTGAACCCAAAGGGCTGCCCAGCCCTGGTAGAGAGAGAGCCCCTGCCCGTCCCCACGGTGCCAGCGGCAGCACTGGGGCACTGCCCAGCTTCTCTTTAGGAAGAGGGAGCTGGGGTGGCTTAGTGGGGGTCCAGTTCTGGGCCCCTCAGTTCCAGGAGGACACGGAGATGGTGGGGAGAGCCCAGAGATGATGGAGGGAGGGGAGCATCACTCTCCAGCATCTCTGTCCAGTTGTGGGCCCCTCAGTTCCAGGAGGACAAGGAGATGGTGGGGAGAGCCCAGAGATGATGGAGGGAGGGGAGCATCTCCCTGCTGAGGGCTGAGCTTGGAAAGAAAGAGCCTGAGGGCTGGCCCCCTGAACGCTGATGTCAGGAGGACGGAGCAGGCTCTGCCCAAGGGCACGCAGCGGCAGGATGAGGGGCAGCGGGTGCGAGCTGGAGCAGAGGAGGCTCCGCACCCCTCCGAGGAGAGGGAGGCAGCCCTGACCTTAACCCCTTAACGTGTGCTGGTGTGAAGGCGCCATTAACTGGTTTTAACGACTAACCTGTGTTGTTGCTTCCAGGTCAGGGGTCACCACATTGCAAAGCTCGATCCTCTCGGCATTAGTTGTGTAAATTTTGATGATGCTCCAGTAACTGTGTCTCCGAACGTCGGTGAGAATTAACTCTGCACATTAGTTCGAATGTAATTTCATGTTTTATCCCCCCCCCTCTTTTGTTTTTCTCCCTTCTCCCCTGCCCCTGCCCCCTCTCCCCCCTGTTTTTTCTCCCCTCCCTCCTGGCACCTGCTGTCCTTGCGGTTCCTGGCCGTTCCGTAGATTCGAGGGCATCATGTAGCACAACTCGACCCACTGGGCATCTTGGATGCAGATCTGGACTCCTCTCTTCCAGCCGATCTTATCACATCCACAGACAAACTGGGTGAGGGCTTCGAGAGCAGTTAGTGCTGCATCGCTTGAGCTCCTCTCTGTCTCTCTCACGGCTTCCTAGGTAGATGCTTCCACCACGCAGGGGTGGGGAGAAGCGCTTGAGTTTCCTCGGGAGCGATCGCCCGGCCGGCCGGTCCCGGTGAAGGGCTCTTGTGCCACAACCCCGGGCTCCTGCTCTCCCTCCATCCCATCCGCTGGCCTCCCCACCTCGCTCGGCCGGGAGCAGCCTCACCTCCTGCAGAGGCGCCCCAGGGAGGTCACTCGGTGCCGACAGCTGGAGCTCTGCTCCTGCGGCTCCTCTTGGGGACCCCCAGGCCCTAGGGGGGAGCGGGCTGGGACGCCTTCGCTCCCAGCTTGCCACGGCGCCCTTCCTCCGAGCCCCCGCTGGCGATCGTAACGAGGAGGCTGTGGGAGGTGCTCCCACCCGCGCAGCAGGGTGGGCGCCCCGGAGCCCACGGGCGCTTTCCAAGGGCTTGGCCCTCTGGCTTCTAACCTAGAGCAGAGCAGCGGCGGTGACCACTAACCCCCTCCGGCCGGCCGGGGCGGTCTGCATGGCGGCGCTCCTGGCTCCTGGTTTGGCATCAGCCCCGTCCCGCGGGTGCCCTGCGTCTGCGGTGGCGCCCCGGCACGCCGCGGGTCTCGGCTCGGTCTGGAGGACCAAGCCCGGGCTGCTCCCCGGGAGCCAGCGGGTTGTGGCTTGGAGCCAGCCCCACCACGGGAGGTCCTGATGGGAAGAGTGGGGATGTGGGCCAGCAGCAGGCCCTGGGTGGCCACGGAGCAGGCGCGGGGAGAGCACAGGCAGCGCTGGGGGGGAGCAGATAGAGCTTCTTAGGTGGCCACTGCCAGGGGCTGGGCAGGAGAAGGGCTCAGTTCCAGTGCTGCTCTAGCTGAGGGCTTTTGCTGCGGGAGCTGTGGTCCTGCTGAAGGGGGGAAGCAGAGGAGAGCCCCAGAGAGAGTTCCCCTGTCGAGAGCAGAGCAGGGGCTGCCAAAGCCCTGGTTGCAGGGGGTCCCTCAGGAGGAGAAGGAGCTGGGGATGGGGAGCAGAGCGCTGGTGCCCACTCAGTCGGGGACTCACGGCGGGGTTCGGGGGTGAAGGGGGCCTTCAGAGGTCCACCCTCCCCTGCCATGGGCAGTGGCACCTTCCACCGGAGCAGGGTGCTCAGAGCCCCAAGGTCCAAAGTGACCTGGGGTGGTTCCAGGGACGGATCTTCTCCGGGGGGCAGCCGGTGCCGGGCTCTCACCACCCTGCTGGTGTCGGGTTGAATCTCTTGGCTGTCCAGGAGTCTCTGTCCTCAGAGTTCCCTGGGTCGATCTGATGCCCAGGGAGCGAGTCCTGGCTCCCACAGGGGCCCGTGTCCTGTGGCAGAACCCCAGGCTCGATGCCTGTCCCTGACCTGAGGAGACCTCAGCAGCCTGCTGGCGGCACCCTGTAGGACAGAGCAGCCTTCCCTTGGGATCCTCAGCCTGGAAGACCCCGCCTGGCCACTCTTGGGGTCCCGCTGCCTGTTTGGGGGCCTTGTGGCTTCAGAAGAGCTGCCTGAACACTCTGCAGAGCAGTCAGTGCTTTGGGAACTCGGGAAGGAGCCCATGGCCTTTCCCCCTAAAGGTCAGCGTGTGTGGGGCGAGCTGGGCTCGACCGCAGCTGCAGCGGTGGCCCTGGCAGGGCTGTGGTTCAGAGCTGATGGCTCTTCTTTGTTCAGGAGCTGCTTTGGGCTGGGCTGGGCTCTGCCTTTGGGATTCGGGCTTTGTCTTTGGGGTTTGGCCTCTCTGGGGTTCGAGCTCTCTCTTTGGAGTTCAAGCTCTGTCTTTGGGGTTCAAGCTCTCTCTTTGGAGTTCAAGCTCTGTCTTTGGGGTTCAGGCTCTGTCTTTGGGGTTCAAGCTCTCTCTTTGGAGTTCAAGCTCTGTCTTTGGGGTTCAAGCTCTCTCTTTGGAGTTCAAGCTCTGTCTTTGGGGTTCAAGCTCTCTCTTTGGAGTTCAAGCTCTGTCTTTGGGGTTCAAGCTCTGTCTTTGGGGTTCAAGCTCTCTCTTTGGAGTTCAAGCTCTGTCTTTGGGGTTCAGGCTCTCTCTTTGGAGTTCAAGCTCTGTCTTTGGGGTTCAAGCTCTCTCTTTGGAGTTCAAGCTCTGTCTTTGGGGTTCAGGCTCTCTCTTTGGGGTTCAAGCTCTGTCTTTGGAGTTCGAACTCTGTCTTTGGGGTTCAGGCTCTCTCTTTGGGGTTCAGGCTCTCTCTTTGGGGTTCAGGCTCTCTCTTTGGGGTGCTCAGAGGCCACTGTGTGTCCGTCTGTCCCGCTGCAGGCGGCTTCTCCTGCCTCCTTCCCCGGGGGAGCCGATGGAAGGGGCCCTCCAGCCTCGGCAGCACCAGCGACGGGCTGGGGGAGCGCTGCCACCTCCCCGTCCCTCTCAGTGCTGAGCCTTTGCCAACCTAAGGTTGGATTTTTTGTAACCCCCCCTTGACCAAAGGGAGAAACAGCTCCAGAGCCTCTTAACCCCGGGGAGATTGAGGTGCTCAGCTCTCCTAACCCGGCCGGGGGAGCAGCCTGCTGGCACCCCCTGGCACCCAGCTTGGCGTCTTGATGGCTGCCTCACCGTTAGTCTGCCTCCCTGTGAGTCTTCCTCACCGTTAGTCTGCCTCCCTGTGAGTCTTCCTCACCGTTAGTCTGCCTCCCTGTGAGTCTGCCTCATTAACCTCCTGCTCATTAGCACCCGGACACCCCCTCCCTTCATCCTGCTCGTGTGGAGGCAGCAGCAGCAGCAGCAGCAGCATCTCCTTGGCAGTGACCTTGAGATCCTCCCGCAGCACCGAGCAGAGCCAGACCCTCCGGGCAGGAGCATCCTCCCGGCTCCCGTGACGATGCCCGTGGCTTGGCACTGGCTCGGGCGCGGTGCCCCTCCATCCCTCCCGGCCCGAGGTGGTGCTGGAGAGGAGCTCTCCCACCAGGCAGCCCAACATAGAGTCGTGAGGGATCAGAAGGGACCTCGAAAGATCATCTAGTCCAGCCCCCCTGCCCGAGGAGGATCCCCTAGAACATGCCTAATGCCCCCCCTTCCTCCCTCCCTCCCCTTCCCTCTCCCCAGAGCATCCTCACCCCCCATCCCAACCCCGTTCTGCCTCTGGTGGGCTCAAGCCGGGATCCAGAGACCAGACTCTTTGTTGATTTCTGTTGGTTCCCCATCACCAGTCTCCACCAGTTGCCGGGGTGAAGGGGGGGGTTGTGGCTACTAACTCTGACTGCGTGTTCTCTCTGTCTTCTCCCTGCTGCGCCCTCCCTCCCTGCCCACCCCAGACCTCGCGGTGTTCAAGGAGCGGCTGAGAGTGTTGACAGTAGGAGGTAGGCAACGGGAGAGCCTGGGACCCCTCTGGAGGTGCAGGACTCCCTTTGAATAGGTTATACTGGGCATGAATCAAACTGGTAACGACCCCCAGCTCCCCTCCTCGACTCCCCTAACCCCTGCTTCGTGCTGACTTACCCCACCGAAACCCCCGGTGGGTGCTTCACCCCGTGGAGGTCCCCCCTGCGCCCCGTGATGGGCATCTGCATGGCTGGCTTGCTGGAGGATACTGGAATTTTGTGAGACCTCAATCTCCCCAGTTGGTTCCAGTCGCCTGTGGGTCCCAAACTGGTTGCTGGCCGCTCTGGTGACGATGGGGCGGCTGGGCTCACCCCGGGCTTCCCCATCCCGAGTCCGAAGCGGGCGCGTGCGTGCCGGGCGCTGTCCAGAGCCGCTGTTGGGGGGCAGCAAGGCGGGAGCAGAGCCCTGGGGGTTCCCCTCCGAGGTCCAGTCCCCATCCGGACAGACTGGGCTGCCGGAGCGAGTCCCGTGCCGTGGGCACTGGGAGCCACAGCGGGTCACTGGGGTGGTGGCTCGGCCGGGCTGCTCTGGGCTAATTCCATCTCTTTCCATGATTTCTGGCTGGGTCGGGATCACGGGGAGACCTCTGCTGTGGTTTGGGGCTCCCAGGCTCCGGACCTGAGCTCCTCGGGGTCTGGATGTTGAGGAATTGTTCCCGGGCTCTGGATCCTGAGGGGTTATCCCAGGCTCTGGATCCTGAGGGGTTATCCCAGGCTCTGGATCCTGAGGGGTTATCCCGGGCTCTGGATCCTGAGGGGTCATCCCTGGGCTCTGGATCCTGAGGGGTTATCCCGGGCTCTGGATCCTGAGGGGTCATCCCTGGGCTCTGGATCCTGAGGGGTTATCCCAGGCTCTGGATCCTGAGGGGTTATCCCAGGCTCTGGATCCTGAGGGGTTATCCCAGGCTCTGGATCCTGAGGGGTTATCCCCAGCCTCTGGATCTTGAGGGGTTATCCCAGGCTCTGGATCCTGAGGGGTTATCCCAGGCTCTGGATCCTGAGGGGTTATCCCAGGCTCTGGATCCTGAGGGGTCATCCCAGGCTCTGGATCCTGAGGGGTCATCCCTGGGCTCTGGATCCTGAGGGGTTATCCCGGGCTCTGGATCCTGAGGGGTCATCCCTGGGCTCTGGATCCTGAGGGGTTATCCCGGGCTCTGGATCCTGAGGGGTCATCCCTGGGCTCTGGATCCTGAGGGGTTATCCCGGGCTCTGGATCCTGAGGGGTCATCCCTGGGCTCTGGATCCTGAGGGGTTATCCCGGGCTCTGGATCCTGAGGGGTCATCCCTGGGCTCTGGATCCTGAGGGGTTATCCCAGGCTCTGGATCCTGAGGGGTTATCCCAGGCTCTGGATCCTGAGGGGTCATCCCAGGCTCTGGATCCTGAGGGGTTATCCCAGGCTCTGGATCCTGAGGAATCATTCCCAGACTCTGGATATTGAGGAATGATTCTTGGGGTCTGGGTAATGAGCAGTGATTCTTGGGGTCCAGATATTAAGGACTGGCTCCTGGGGTGTGGATATTGAGGAATTTTTCTTGGGCTCTTGGTACTGAGGGATTATTCCTGGGGTCTGGATACTGAGGGGTTGTTCCCAGACTGTGGATGCTGAGGAGTTGTTCCTGGGCTCTGGATATCAAGGATTTATTCCCAGACTCTGAATTACCAGGGGTTGCTCCTGGGCTCTGGACACTGAGGAGCGAGTCCCAGGGTCTGGATACTGAGGGATGTTTCTCAGGCTCTGGATATTGGGGGGTTCCTCCCAGGACCCGGGGTCTGGCTGCACCCAGGAGGGATGGGGGGCAGTGGCAGCCAGGGACCCCTCTGCTGCAGGCTCGCCCTCGGGGTTCCCAGTCTCCAGCAGGCACTGGGATGGACCTTGGCCACCCCATCCCCAGCTCATCCCCGGTTCCCGAGCGGAGTGTGGGGGACTCACCCCGTCAAACCCAGCTCTGGCTCTGGAGAAGCCTGAAGGGGGGTGGGGGGTTCCACAGCTCTTGGGGCTGGCCCCCCATAACAGACCCCAGCCAGGGCGTTGGGCCGGTGTGGACAGCACTGGGAGGGCTGGTGGGAGCTCTGTGGTGCCGGGGAGGCTTTAGGGCTCCGAGCTTTGGGGCCACCCCGCTGCCCGGCTCTGCTTCTGTCCTGCTGCCCCCCCGGCGGCGTCGGGGTCCCTTCCCCTTCTCTCCCTCCGTGGGGCTGGGTCCTGCCCCCCGGCAGCACCTGCACCTCCTCCCTCCGCCCGGGGTCCGGGGTCCAGGGTCTGGGCTGCAGGTTCTCGGTCGCCGCGATCGCCATCGTTTTTATCAGCTTCTTGGTTTGTTGGCAGCTCCAGTCCTGCCTCCCCCGGTGTCCCCAGCTCATCCCTGCTCCTCCTCCTGCTCACCTGTGTCACCATCCGACCTGGAGATGATTTTAGTCCCGTGTCACTGCTCATTCTGCCATCACTGACTTTACTAGTCCCAGTATCTTTAATTTCTATCTGTTGTGACTTCGTCATCCTCTTTTAATTCTGATATTTGCATTTGCCTCCCCTACATCATCCGTGAGCTGATTCCCATCTCCACGATGGCGCTGAATTTTTACACCGACAGTTATCTTCTTGCTGCTTTTCTTTTTGCTACCTTGAGTTTCTTGACAGATAATTATTTTTATTCTCATTTTTATTCTTCTTTTTATACGCTGCATACGATGATCTCCCTCTTCCTATTTGCATCCTCGTTCTATTTATTTTTATTCTTGTTTGAAATATTTTTGGATATTATTGGGGGCTTGGCCTGGATGATCATTCGAGGTCCCTCCCAATCCCTAATGATTCTGTGATTATTTTATTTGCATGATCTTCATTCTTTTACTTTGTTGGCTGATCCAGAATTATTCTTACTTTTATTATCTTTCTTATTTTTTTACTTATTTATCAGCTCCTTATTTATTATTTATTTATTATTTCACCCATTTGTTATTTATTATTTTCTTCTTTTTCCTTCTAGTAACATTATACTCTTCTTATCCTTATTTTTTATTCTGAATTTATTGAGTATTATTATTTTATTTTCAATCCAGAATGATTTTCTGCTTATTTTGATTTTTTTCTTCTTATTTATGGATTGAGTATTTAATTCTTCTTCTTTTATTCCTATAAATTATTATTCTACATTTATCTTATAATTTAAATTATCTTATAAAATAATATCTCTTTATTTTTATTATTTACTTTTAAGATACAACTGCTTAACTCTTATGTGCCATCATTTTATTTCTGTAGATAATTATTTAATTAACATTTCTTTTTTATATTCAATTATTTTGTTTTTATTCTTATTTCACTTTTCTTAGCCTTTCTTTTTGTAGGCATTTTGATTCCCATTTCATTGTGTAGAATGTATTATTGTCACTGTTGTTATTATCACCACTATTGTTGTCACCACCATCATCATCGTCATCGTTCAATTCTCCGCGTTGTTCCTGTGCTCTGGGGCTCCCAGCTCCCCGACCCCCCCGGGTGTTTCACGCCCCGGCCCCGGGTCTCTCCCCGCGCTGCCTCCTTCCCTTCCACCACAGCCCCCTCGTGTCGGGGCTCTGACTTCATTATCGGGGGGTTTATCCCCACAACCCCCCGTCCTGATGGTTTTTGCTGTTATGCTGCTTTTTTATGGATTTTCTTCTATCTCCCTCCCCCATCCTTTCCCAAACCCACCCGGTCCCCCTGCGATGGGGTCTTTGCTGCCCATCCCTTCCCCACCCCTTCCCTCTCCCTTCCCCATCCTTTTCCTATCCCTTTCTCATCCCTTCCCCATCTTCTTCCTGTCCCTTCCCTATCTCTTCTCTGTCCCTCTCCTATCCCTTCCCCATCCCTTCCCTATTCTTTCCTCTTCCCTATCCCCTCCCCATCCCTTCTCTCTCCCATCCCTTTCCCATCCCTTTCCCATCCCTTCCCCATCCCTTCCCCATCCCNCTACCCATGAAAACACCCTGCAGGCTTTTACGGGTTGGACGAGTCTGACCTCGACAAGGTTTTCCACCTGCCCACGACCACGTTCATCGGGGGAAATGAGTCGGCTCTTCCGCTGCGGGAAATCATCCGGCGTCTGGAGGTGAGGGGGTAGGGAGGGAGCTGTGAGACACCCCCCAGACACCCTTTCACAGCCCTGTGGAGGGGTTTCTGGGTCGTCCTGGTGGCCCCAGCGTCGCGGCCCATGGCGGGGGTTGGAGCAGGGGTGGTCTCGAAGGTCCCTCCCAACCTAAACCAGGCTGGGATTTGATGGGTGTCAGGTTGGGAGCTCCCTACTTGTAGGATCTCCCCACTCATAGCAGCCACCCCACATCACCTCCTCATCTCTGCCCCCCTCCAGCTTCCCGCTGCCCTGGGCCGTCACCTCTGGTCCAACCCAGGTGGAGCCAACCCCGGGCAACCCACAGCTGTATCTGTTGTGCCCATGTTCCAGCAGCACTTGCCCATGTTCTAGCAGCAGTTGCCCACATTCCAGTAGGATCTGTCCACATTCCAGCAGCACTTGCTCATGTTCCAGTAGGATTTGCCCATGTTCCAGCAGGATTTGCCCATGTTCCAGCAGCACTTGCCCACATTCCAGCACCAATAGCCCACGTTCTAGTAGGATTTGCCACACATTCCAGCACCATTTCCCCGCTTTCCACTAGCACTTGCCCACGTTCTAGGGACTTGCCCGTGTTCCAGCACCCCTTGCCCGTGTCCTGTCAGCACTTGCCCACACCCCAGCACCAGTGGCCCACTCGCCTGCATCCCAGCAGCCCTCAGCCCGCAGCTGGACCGCCGCAGGGGGTGCCCCGTGTGCCGCCGCCGGGGAGCGGGAGGCCGGCGCCGTGGGGCTGGCGGTGGCCGCGCTGGCCGCTGACAGCCCCCCGTGGCCGCGCAGATGGCCTATTGCCAGCACATCGGGGTCGAGTTCATGTTCATCAACGACCTGGAGCAGTGCCAGTGGATCCGGCAGAAGTTCGAGACGCCCGGCATCATGCAGTTCACCAACGAGGAGAAGCGCACGCTGCTGGCCCGCCTCGTCCGCTCCACCAGGTAGCCCCGGGGCCAGGCTCTCGGTGCCTGGGGGTGGGTGGTCTCGCACCCTCTGCTGGGTTGGCTGCAGCCGGGTAGTGGCCGGTGACCAGTGGTGGCCCCCGGGGATCACTTCTGGTCCCCTGGATGAGGGAGCTGAGACGACCCCTGGGGAGTTTGGGGGTGGCGCCTGGTTTGGGGGGGAGAGTCGATCGGCTGGAGGGGAGGAGGGGGCTGCAGAGGGACCTGGCCGGGCTGGGTCGCTGGGCTGAGGCCAGCAGGTTGGGGCTGAACAGGGGCCACAGGACCCCGCTGCGGGGCTACTGACAGTGAGGGGCTGGAGAGCGGCCTGCAGAGAGGGACCTGGCAGCACTGGTTGGCAACCGGCTGACAGGAGCCAGCAGAGTGCCCAGGTGGCCCGGAAGGCCGGTGGCCTCCTGGCTTGGGCCAGCACTGGTGTGGCTGGGGGGTTGTGGGGCTGCAGTGTGGTGCCCGGGGAGGCCCTGGAGAGATCCCAGACCCCCCTGCCTGCTCCTGTGGGATCTGCTCCGGGGGACCCTGCTCTGCCAGGGGGATGAGGCCGGTGCCCCCAGAGGTCCCTGCTGGCCCCGGCTCTGATCCCCCGGCCCCCTGGCCCCAGGTTTGAGGAGTTCCTGCATCGGAAGTGGTCGTCGGAGAAGCGCTTCGGCCTGGAGGGCTGCGAGGTGCTGATCCCCGCCCTGAAGACCATCATCGACAAGTCGAGCGAGAAGGGGGTCGATTACGTGATCATGGGGATGCCCCACAGGTAACCCCGGCCCTCCCCGCCGCAGCGCTGGGGTGCTGCTGGGGCTCCCCACTGGTGCTTGGCTGGAGAGCTCTCGCCTGGTCCCAGGGTCCCCACCCGGGGAGGGGCTGAGATCTCGGAGCGGGACGCATCCTGCCTGCCCTGGAGCGGTGGCCAGTCCCCTCCCCACGCTGAGGGCTCTGTGGTCTCCTCTCCGGGCCGGTGGCCAGTGACGCTGTCGCTTTCGCAGGGGCCGCCTGAACGTTCTGGCCAACGTGATCAGGAAGGAGCTGGAGCAGATCTTCTGCCAGTTCGACTCCAAGCTGGAGGCTGCCGACGAGGTCAGTGGCTGCGGGGTCCCCGGGGGGGCTGGGGCTCGTGGTGCCACTCGGTGCCGTGCCCAAGGGACCCCTGGTGTCAGTGCCAGCGCTGCGCCGTCCTCGCCTGCCCGGGGGTGGGTGGGTGCCCTGGTGCTGTCTCCGGCGCAGACTGGGTGCTCGGCCGGCTCCCCCTCGGGGTGAGGCAGCCAGGAGCTTGTGCCCCTGCAGCAGCCCCCAGTCCGCACGCAGGACCCTAAGGCAGCACCCAGAGCTCCCAGCACCCTAAACTGGGCTGAGCTGGCTTTAGGGCAGCCGGGTGGTGTTTTGAGGCGAGCAAGCAGCAGCCTGGGGCACGGACTCGCCCCGGCCGGGAGCCCCAGTGTGGCGTGAGTGGCACCAGGGCAGAGCTGGGGCGAGCGTTGCCCCCTCCGAAGCCACCCGAGTCACCTCCTCCCCTCCAGCTCCCACCTTGCCCAGGTGGTCACGACACACTTCTGGCCCATGGGGCCCAGAATGGGCAACTGCTGGAGGCCCTCAGCTCCCCCTCCGCAGCCCAACAGCCGCCCGCGTCCCGGGGGTGACCGTCCCGCGTCCCCCTCTCTCCGCCAGGGCTCCGGGGACGTGAAGTACCACCTGGGGATGTACCACCGGCGCATCAACCGCGTCACCGACCGCAACATCACCCTGTCCCTGGTGGCCAACCCCTCGCACCTGGAGGCCGCCGACCCCGTGGTCCAAGGGAAGACCAAGGCGGAGCAGTTCTACTGCGGGGACACGGAGGGGAAGAAGGTGAGCGCTGCCCGCGGGGGCTCCTCGGGGCCCGGGGCAAGCGAAGGCTCTCGTTGCCCTTCCCCTGCTGTCGCCTGGGCTCGGGCTCCCCCCCCTTCCACTGCATCTCCTGCGGGGGGGCCGGGGGGCAGCTCCCTGCATCCGAAGGGGACCACAGGGCCAGGGGGGGTCGTTTGTGGTCTGGTTCATCCCAGACCCGTCTCTCCAAGCCCAAGAGTGGAAGGCTGAGGTCAGGAGCGCGTCCCTGCCTCCTCCAGCGCCAGGGCTGGATATAAATAACCCGTGTCCTCGCCTGGCAGGCGGCGGCTGCAGCCGGTCCCGGGGTGCAGCAGCAAAACAGCGTCGCCAGAGCCCTCCGAGCTCCCGGCCCGGCCGCCTCCCGGGGTGACAGCGCTGAGGAGCGGCGCCTTCGCTCGAGCTGATGGCCTCAGGCTGCACCAGGGGAGGGTTGGCCTGGGGTCTCCTTCCCTGGAACGTTCCTGTGCGGCTGGATCGAGGGGATCCTGCTGTGGCAGGGGGAAGGGACTGGCTGATCCTTCAGGGACCTTTCCAGTCCCTGATGTCCTGTGACTCTGAGAGTCATCATCAGGAGAAACCTCTTCCCTGACAGCAGTCAGGGGTTGGACCGGGCTGCCCAGGGAGGCAGAGGAGGCACCGTCCCTGGAAGGGTTCAGACACCCAGTAGCTGTGGCCCTGGGGGACGGGCTTTACTGGGCAGGAGGGGGTTGGACTGGATGAGCTCGGAGGTCTCTTCCACCCTCAGTGGTTCTGTTGTGCCCCCCGGGAGGCTCACGGGGACGAGGTCTGCCCCCTCTCTTGGCGTGGCCCCCGCTGACCACCCACTCCCCCAGGTGATGTCCATCCTCCTGCACGGAGACGCCGCCTTCGCTGGGCAGGGCATCGTCTACGAGACCTTCCACCTGAGCGACCTGCCCTCCTACACTACCCACGGCACCGTCCACGTCGTGGTCAACAACCAGGTGAGGAGCACAGCCCCCCACCCCGCCGTGGCCAGGGCTGCAGGTGGCTGGCAGCCAGGAGCTGTTTGCCAGCCAACGTTCCTGGCTGGAGCCCTAATCCCGGGCTTTGCACCCGGCTGCTCGGCTCCACGCCACCACCTTCCCCTGAGCTCGGTCCCTGGGGATCCCGTGGGGATCACTGCTGCAGGAGGGGAGCGGGTGGTGCTGCCGTGGGGGATCCTCCGGCTCAGCCACAGCGGCCTCGAAGGGCCCTCAGTGCCAGAGGGACACGGAGCTGCTGGAGAGAGCCCGGCGCAGAGCCGCGGAGATGGTGGAGGGAGGGGAGCAGCTCCCTGCTGGGGGAGCCTGAGGGGGCACCCCATGGGTGCTGATCAAGATGGGAAGGGTGGGTGTCAGGAGGATGGAGCCAGGCTCTGCTCAGGGGCACCCAGTGACAGGACAAGGGGCAGTGACTGTGAGCTGGAGCAGAGGAGGCTCCACATCAGCGTGGGAAGGACCTTCCTCATGGTGAGGGCGGCAGAAGCTCCCAGAGCCCCACGCGATCCCTCTCCCCTTCCGCAGATCGGCTTCACGACGGACCCCCGCATGGCCCGGTCCTCCCCGTACCCGACGGACGTGGCCCGGGTGGTGAACGCCCCCATCTTCCACGTCAACGCAGATGACCCCGAGGCCGTCGTCTACGTCTGCAACGTGGCAGCCGAGTGGAGAAGCACCTTCCATAAGGACGTGGTGGTGGATTTGGTGAGGAGCTGGCCCCTAAACCTGGGCCTCTGCTCCAGGGGCTCGCTGGTGGCTTTTGGGGGGG
>VXBP01008041.1:0-188344 GCA_013400115.1 Rhinopomastus cyanomelas
TACATTTCTCTCTGCCTAGCTCTCCAGCCTGTCCAAAAAAAAAAAAATAAATGAAAGCAATTACTGTGTTTGAAATTATCTGCTTTTTGTGTTTTAATCACATTGAAAATGAAGGATACTTTTTTATGAGTGAATTTTCATGGAGAACCCTAAAATTTAGCGCTCACAGAAGTTTTCTATGGAATATTCTGTTCCATAAAAGCGGATTTAAATTAACCATTTTGACCATCAGAGAACTCTGAGTAGGTGTCTACATGGAGGAACAAAATGTACAGTACTTGAACAGAAACAGTCTTACTCAAAGGTGCTTTTCCTTCAGGGCTTTTTATTGAGGCTGTTTATATAAATGTTGATGGAGCTGTTCTCTTGAGGTTACCCCGTTGCCAAATATATGTCATCATAAAGCTAGATTAGGGTTTTATTAATGTTTTTATTAATGTTATCTCAAGATAAACATTATGGAGGACTTATAAAACAAGAGGTTGTATTTATACAATACTGTACATTTTATTTGAAATACTACTACATTTTTGTGTAGTATTTCTATACCACCATTTGCTTTGTATTTCCATTAAGCTAGAAGAGATCTTTGAACAGCCAAAAAAGAAATACTGTGCTTAACCTGTGGCCCGGTTTATAGCATTGTTCTTTGGACCTTTCATGGATTGATACTGGATAGGTTAGTGAAGTTTTCCTAGTGAACAGATAGCTTAATCTCCTTCTAGAGAGCACAGTCCTGCCATCTAACTTTTTAATCTATTTTTTTTAGTGAAGAAATATAAAGTGTTATATTTGTCGGTTTAAAGTACTATTTCTAGCAAGATATATCTTTAGATATTCCCATGTTACAGATACTCTGAGTGGAACGGAATGTAGAGTCTCTTTCCTGTGTTTTCACAGAATACCTTAAACTGCTTGTTTCTCCATCAATTTATGGCCAAAATGACTGACTTCTAATATAAAAATATAATAATTTGGAAGTCAAAGCAATTCTATTTTCTTCAGTGGTGAATAAACAGGAAAAAGGGTCTTGTATCGCTACACCTCCCCAGGGAGAATTTTGCTATGTTGGCTTGAACAAGAACCAAAGAAGTGAAGTTTCCTCAAGATTATGCTAACATTTTATACAGAATCATTCTAATACTCAGTACATGCGGAAGAGAGGTAGGAAATATTAGATGAGTGAACTAGACTTGTCTGGGTTTAAGGCTTGCCCTGAACTTCAAATGAAGTATGGTACAGTATTATTTCTTTTAAATGCTTTTTGTATTTACCGTACACAGTGATCAGGAAAGGGTCTCATCTTTTGTTTGACTTGAAGAAAAAGATAGTAAAAACAAAAGGGTGCTCTAGGGTACTTTGAAATCAACAGCTCTGTGGATTTGCATTTGAAGGATTTTTATTGAAGGGCATCAGAGATAGGTGATCTCTTCAGGATTACAGATACCTCTGAAAGGTATTTAAGGTAGACCAAACTCTACCTAATAATCAGGAAACTCCTTGAATGTTGCTGTGTTGTTATCAGTGTTTGGGTTTTAGGGTATTTTTGTTTTCTACTTTAATACATAACTCTACCATATGAATCTTATGAGGAGCGGCTGAGGGAGCTGGGGTTGTTTAATCTGGAGGAGACTCAGTGCCATGGTCTAACTGATGAGGTGATACTGGGTCATAGGCTGGACTCGATCTCAGAGGTCTGAACAGTTCTGTGATATTGCTTGCTACTTGCATATATTTATGTGAATCTTCAAAAGCACTTGATGAATACTTGGATAAGGAGCAATGTTAAAATGGTGATAATATTTATCTGCACATAGAGTAAATAGAATGAGAAGCTATGCCCTCTCCTTCAGACACCCCTACAGAGAATGCCTTTCCATGTTCTCAGGATTTTAAAGTACCAGCTCTCAAGCAGTTTTTTTGGGGTTTTTTTTAGGAAAAGTCTACAACATGCCAAATAAACAGTAGCAGAAATAACTATTTTAAAACTTTGGCAAATAGCTTTATGATTTGTTAGTTTTATTCTATAAGGTAATAATTAACAAGATAAATGCCTGAAAGTCGGCTTTAAAGCCCAGTTTAGCTAGACTGTATGTATTTCTTTTGGAAATGCAACAAGCAATAATTTTGTTAACAGTCTTATGTAATGCCTTAATAAGGATATTTTCTTCTATTTTAAAAGGAGGGAAAAATAGCATTAATAATTTATTATTTAGAGTGAAATACATTCAAAAGGATGCATTTAATGCTATAGCCAAATACCCAAAAAGCCTGAAAATCAAGGCTGAATTTAAGCAAAGCTGGCATTCAGCCTTTGGCTACTTTCAACATAAATAAGGAGATTAAAGAAATGTGTGCTAAAGTCCCCATATCTTTTATCACCCTCTTTTATCACCCTCTCAACCTAAATTTTTTGCTTTCCAGACTTCCAAAAAGTGCATCTAAAGTTTGCAGAGGTTTTTTTT
Source organism: Rhinopomastus cyanomelas (assembly GCA_013400115.1). NCBI lineage: Eukaryota > Metazoa > Chordata > Aves > Bucerotiformes > Rhinopomastidae > Rhinopomastus > Rhinopomastus cyanomelas. Next base: position 2,466 of record VXBP01008041.1, read on the forward strand.
TCCCGTTAGATTTGATTGTTACAGGGGCTTAAAAAGCCTACTACAGTGGCATCTGGCTTTCAGTTGAATATTTAATCACTCTTCCCATATCCACTCAGATGGTCCATAAATGCTGCCTGTTTTCATATTACAGTCTGCCCATTAAAAATGGGTTTATATTTTGACTGGTATAAGGTGATCACTACTTTTGCTTTTATGTCTGTTATCTTTTTAAGAACTTCTATCAGAGTATGTTCTTAAACAGCAAGTATATTGTTCAGTGTGTCAAGAGTTACGGATTGAAAATTCATGAGATTGAATGCAAATAAACAGCATATGGAATTTCAACATTGCTTGGCACTTTTTATATGCTGTAGGAGTAATGAAAAATATTACTTTACCCTTTTTTTTCTCATTTATTGATTCTTTAATCTGTTGTGGGTTTTTTTAAACAATTCTCAATTTGAAGTTTCTTATGTGACTGAAGCACATAGCTATTTCTTAATAACTTTTCTGCAAGTTGATTCACCATCACACAACGTTAATGAAATTACTGTTTCAAATGCGTGTCAAGCTCATTTGTTAAATAAAGGGTATAGTAAAACTTGTGTTGCAATTATACAAGTAAATGGTTTGGAATTAGCAGCTGAATGCCTTCAGGGAAGGGTACCTGTACTGAATGGGTACAAAATACTACGTAAACCTATAGTCTATATATTATTTATCTGTAAATTATTACACTAATGTTAAAGTGCTGCAAGTCTTCTCTACATTATGGGAATATTGCATTTAAATGGGAATTGACTACTGAATTGCATTAAAGCAATATGTTTCTATGAAGTGAAAGTGCACTGCTGGTATTTCATTCCCAGTAAGCTCCTCCTGGCATTTTATCTGACATCCTGGCTCTTCACATCCTGTGTTACTAAGCTAACAATTAAGGAAAATCAGAAAAGCTGGTGACTCATAAATTGCTATGCATGGTCTAATATGTGAAGTATTTTTCCGGAAATGTAGGAAATCAAAGATATAAAGCTAAAGTATCTATTTAAAATGAGAGAGGAGTAAGTATAAACGTCACTCATTAAATACTTTTTATTAAAGAAATGGCTCATTATCCTTTTGTGTGACTCATGAAGTCACCATCAATCAGCTCTGTAATCTGTAATTACACAGCATTTCTCTGCCAACATGGGTGCAAAAAAATCTATAGCTAGAATTTTATTATCTCTAACTCAAGGGACTTCTGGAGGATATTGGACTTTCCAGTCATGATTTTTGAAAATGAACTACTTCATTTTCATGCCTTAATATTTGGACTTTCAGATTGAGACAACTTCAACATGACTTACCTTTAACCCAGTACAACAACCTCCTTCTTCAAAGTCCAACATTGAAACTGTCAGAAAACAGAAATCCTGCAGCAGAAAATTCTTAAACAACAAAAGTATGTGTTTGTCAGTACCAAGAGGTCACATTTTGTTTGTAATAAACATGCAGTGTAACTGGCGCTTTGATTACGCACATGCATAATTAAAGCTGTGTAAAAGTAAGACACACTGAGTAAAAAGTTAATTCTTTTTTCCCCCTTAATTGTTATATTTCGCATGCATTTTCTTCTCTTTACTTGGCTCACTGACTGCAAATGTGCATTTCTTCTACCTGGTGAGGTTTTTTTGTTGTATTATCACAAAAGTTTGTTAGATCTCCTCAGTTTCTTTTTTAAATATAGCTTTAAATCAAGGACCTTTCAATTTTAAACCTACATTCTCCCCAAATGTGACTTCCAGTGATCTCTCACATCGCATCTTCTCTCAATTAGTCCCCTTTCCCTCCCCAATTCATATCCCCAAGAAAATTTTTCATGTTTCTCTTTCAATATCTGGTGACAAGATGAAAAGCAGTGAGCAGGGTAAGGATGGAACACTAATTGATATAAATGTGAAACAACAGTGATGGTCTCTATCTGCGTCATGGCTGGAGACTTCTGTATAATGACAAGTTTTCCATAGTTAGCATTTTTTATCCCTCTAGTAATAGTAACTAAGATAATATTTAATAGTTTTTTTGAACAGAATTTGTATCTCTGCTGTGCTGAACCGCGATCTGTCAACACATGGAAGATCTTTTTTTCCGCCTTCACAGGATTCATAGAGTGGGGTTTCTTTTCTCCAGAAATATGGAAGAAAACAAAATATTTGCAGCCTTCATTGTAATTAGTCCATTTCAGTAAATGAAATGGTTTCATTGCTATTCTTTTCTGGTCTGTCAAGAGATTTCAGATGTTTTAACCAAAAGTAGAATATTCTTTCATGAATAAGATTTCATGTGTGACTGTCATAGAGAAAACTGAAAATTACCTTTCCTTTACTGACTCAAACACTGTGACTGTAATATGAAAAGAAAGATGACACAATTAATTCTCTCTGTAATAAGAAGGGCTCTGCAAGATGTTAAAGTAATGTAGGGTTGCTTTTTACTTTCTATAGTTAGAATTGGATCTTGCATGTTCAAGTTTTCTTGTTGCTTGATATACTGCTAGGAAACTATGTCAAAATAACTGAAGGTTCTGCTGTGCAAATTCTAAGATTTGAGAGAAAGAAAAATCATCAGTGAAGATGAGAGTAGACTGAACAAATAAGGGAAAGGCAAAATCGTCAGGAATCCTCTAGGTAACCTGCCCAAGTCTGGCTCTTGTATGAAATCAGGTTTCTCTTTGGTTTGAGAAGCAAAACCCATTCTCAAAATACACAGCCAAATGCACAGAATCATACAGTTGGTGAGGTGGGAAAGGACCCCTGGAGATCATCTGGTCCAACCCCACCTTGCTCAAGCTGGGCCGTCTAGAGATGGCTCTTCAATCCAACCATTCTTGATAAACTTTGCCAGGGCTCAGTCACCTCACAGTAAAAAAGTAATTCCCAATGTTCAGAAAGAACTGCCTAGGTTTGAGTTTGTGCCCATGGCCCCAGTCCTCTCACTGGGAACTACTAAGAACAGTCTGACTCCATTCTCTATGCACTCTCCCTTTAGATATTTATACGTAAAGATAAGATCTCTCTGAGCCTTCTCCTGTACTAGGATGAACAGTCGTAGCTCTCTTATCCTTTCGAAGAGAGATGTTCTGATCTTTTCATCACCTTTCTGATACTTTCCTAGACTCTTCAGTGGCCTTGTGTCATTTTCATTGACCATAGCTCAACACAGCACTCCAGTTGTGACCTCACCAGTGCTGAGCAGATCAGCAGGATTGCCTAGACTAGAGTGGCCTTCATCTCCACAGACAAAACGTTCAGGTACTTGTTTAACAGTTTTATTGTAAATAAAATACTTGTTAAAAGGAGCCTTTCTGTGCAGAGCAATAAGGATGGTGAAGAAAGTGGAACACCCTTATGAGGAAAGGCTGAGGAGGATGGGTCTCTAACTTGGAGAAGAGGAGACTGAGGGTTGACCTCATTAATGTCTATAAATATGTGAAGGATGGGTGTCAGGAGGATGGAGTCAGGCTCTTCTCAATGTCATTTAGTGATAGGACAGGGGGCAATGGGTGCAGGCTGGAACATATGAGGTTCCATATCAGAAGGAACTTCTTCCCAGTGAGGATGACAGATCACTGGACCAGGCTGCCCAAGGGGGTTGTGGAGTCTCCTTCTCCAGAGATGTTTAAAATCTGCCTGGATGTGTTCCTGTGCGGCTTGGTCTAGGTGATCCTGCTGTGTCAGGGGGATTGGACTAGATGATTTTTCAAAGTCCCTCCAATCCCTAATGTTCTGTGATTCAGTGAACAGTTATATATACAGACATACATGTATTTTTGCTAAGCTAAGTATCTTTGCTTAGCAGTCACTAAGAAGCTAACACCATAGGTGTTACTGTTTATAATAATTACCAGTGAAGAAGAATGAGTCTATGTCTATGTTTACATTTTTGTATCTCCAAAACTCTCATCAGTGTGTTCACAAGCATACAGGCAATTTCAAAACACCAGTGAAAAAAGTAAATGCAGCAGTTTGGGACTCTGCAAGGGAGGTTGCAAGGAAACTCTTGCTTCCAGGTGAGTGTTCCAGATACCTGGGTTTAAGAACTCATTAGTTTGATGAATTTACAGTGGGTAAAGCTGGAAGAACAGGGAATGTTGGTTACTCCTGGCTGTTTATACAGACACGCACGTTAAAACAATAGTAAGTAGTATCATGACTTCAAACATGGCATTTTTGTTGTATTTCTTCTCATTGCCACAGTTTAGCTAACTGTCTGGCTTAGACAACTGTAATTTCCTATGTGTATACAGTACACTTGCTCAAGTCTTTTAGAAGAAATGAGCTGAAAAATGCTTTGATCACCTTTATTATGATTTTCACCTTATTATGATTTTCAGGACTAATCTAAGAGCTTTTATATTGAAGTCACATGGAAGAGTGATTTATCAGGTATCTCTGTTCTGCAGCCAAAGCCAGCACTCAAAGCCAATCAGTAAGAAATGTTTTGGCAAAGCATGCCCCATCGTGCTGTTGTATTGTATCAGACTTCAGTTTTTAAATGGTGACTAGAACACTCCACAAATATCTACCTGTAGTAGACAAGAGTGCATGACAGAAATTGTATGAATTTTGACCTGTGAACAGGTAACTAAATGGTACTCAGGTCACCTGCTTCCACAGCAGGTTTGATTCTTTGTTGTTGCTGTCCTTCAGCCTTTCAGAAAGACATTTATATCAGATCTGGTGTTGAAAACATATATGAGTCAAACTGAGGAAGAAAGTGTTACCTGGGGTTATTTTGCTGATATAAAACTGAAGATCAAGCCAAGTAATAGTTGTCCTTCTAGTTCACAAAAGTAAAAATATTTTAGTTGTTCCTGTGCTGAATAATACACATATAGAATAAAAAGTGTCTATCACTACCCTTCAGTTGTAATTGAAAAAAAGGATCACAAAACAAACATTAAAATGCTTGAGCATAATCAACATCAATTGGAGGAAATTGTCCAGAGCATAAAGAGAACAATATTAACAGCTTTAGTTTTTTTCAAATTACTTTCAGAATATGTGTTTTGTCTGTAAGAAAAATATTTTCTATTTTTCAGTCCTCTCTATGACTTTCATCAGCAAACCCAGAGCAGTCCTTGACAAATGAACAAGAGATATTAATTAATACTTGGGGTAGGTATCTGTTACAGCCTGTGCATTTGTTTCATTCACAACAAGTATATCCAGCTACTTACTGCACCTTCAGCCTGCTGTACAGTGGCGCTTGCTTACACAGCCATCCAACATAAACGAAGCCATGCTAACTTACCACAATTTAACCATATTTGTATAGGATAGTCTGCAGACTTAGGACGATATTTAATTACATCCTGTTCATAAATAGAGTCCAACTGTATCGAGAAATGTAGACAAATGTAGCTCAATGAAATTATGAACACAAATGCATACATCGCACACAAACTCGGGGCATTTTCAAATCAAACTGGAATGCGCAGCAGCGGCAATTCTTACACTATGCTGAACGCAAAGCAGCCCAGGCCCTCACCAGTTCCTCTACAGCCATGTCCTAGCAAACAGCCCCACGCTGTGGACACAGCACGTACTAGCAGAACAACGCATCGATCACCTGAGCTGCGCCTCGTCTCACACAGCTCTGCCAAGATCTACTGAGATTTATTTGGTCACGATTAATTTCTGACTTACTTTAACATTAAATGCGTCTAGAGGAGTGGGAAGAGGAGGAATTTTTTCCAAAAGACAGTTGGTAGATTTGGAAGGGTTATATTTTTTTTCCCTTCTGTTTATCAGGAAAAATAAATTTTGAAAGACAAAACTGAGTGGTGTGTGTGGTCTGGCAGCCCTGTGGGCAGCAGAACTTAGTGGGGCTGTATAGGACGATTAGAAGACACTCCACATGCGATAGCTGAGAACAAACGTGCTGGAACACAATAGCAACTTCCCCAAGACTTAAGGCTTTTTATCTGAAAATGAAGATTTAAGGATTTAGCAGTCCTGGATACATAGTTATGTACAGGACATTGCAGAATCTTTCTTCTTCTTCTAGAAAGCTGCTTCTGATCTTATCCTGGATCTACCATATCCTTCTTTTCTATTTTAAAAGGGAAAAACCAGGCCTTTATAGTAATTTATGTCAACATACCCTCTATTTGGTTATGGGGTAAGGCTGCAAAGGGAACAAACAGGCTTGGTAACCCCCTACTGTGCAGCACTGCATCTGGAGCTCCAAAGAAAGGCTGTTTCCAAATTCCCAAGCAACAACCCCTAAGTTCACGAATGAAGAAATGTCTGCTCCATCCAGTCCCATGAGCTCCCCATCTCCCCTGTGGCCTATTTAAATCTATTCTAGTATCTTTATTGGACTCCAGCTACTAAGTCCGTACCTTCAAACCTGAGACCCTTCAAGCAGAGCTTGGGGAAAAACTGAGGATGCACTATTGTTTGTAGTGACCCACTACAATCATTTCCCAGAGCAACTACATTGGTGAGACTGCAAGGGTCCTGTCTTTGGAGCAGATGGCAGAACACTATTTATTTGGCATTACTGTTGCATAATACAAGCAATCAAAATGATGTTTTATAGAAAGATACAGAGATGAAATCCTTGACACAAAGTTCTCATGTTTAGTGAGAAAATAGTTAAAGAACCCAAACAGATGGGGACTTGAAATTGCTGAGGGGCTCCCCTACCCTTTAAATATGTAAAGTGATTTAAAAAAAAAAAATCCTAGAGAATAATAATGTAACTTATTATAGCATCAGCAAAATTAAATGCTTACCCTCTTTCAAAACATTTAATTGATTTTCCAAGCCAGAATCCATGAAAAATAAAAAGAAGAAACAAGTTTGACTTAGGCTTTATATAAGCAGCTAAAAATGTATCTCAGCTGCTTCATACCGTTGCACCGCATTTTGTGTTGATGTAAGTGGTCAGGAAGGAAGGAGCTCATCCAGGGTGCTGCAAAATCTCCTGCACTACAGATCTGCTGAAAAGGCAGAGAAGGGATTAATTACCTAACTTCCTGTGGCTCCTTGGGGACCAAACTGGTTCTCAGCTAGTAACTTAGTAAAACAGGTACCTGCCAAATGTGCCAAAGAGTAGCAATTCCTCCCTACATTTGTGTTTCAAGCAGCTTAAGGGCAATTGTGCCATTGAGAGTGTCACCAAAAACAATTTATACAGCACATTTTGCCTTCTGATGAAGGAATAATTTGCTTCTTGGCCAGAAAACATGATGCTTCACAAGAAAACCATACTCATATGCTGGCTGCAATGCGAGGATCAAGGGACAACACGTACAGACTAATGTAGTCTTAGTGAAGCCGTTTATTACTAACAAAGCATATATTGTTATATCTTATTGTTATGATCTCGTTCTCAAGCATCTACTATGATTGGTTTCAGACCATTAATCACTCGTTAGCCACCCACTCTAAAAGCAATACGATTGGTTTCTTCATATCTGTCTTCTCCCATAGCTCAGTCTTAGCTCAGTCTTTCTCATCCCAGTGTTACCAGTTATTCTCCACTTTGGTTGCCAACTTCTCTTTGCTTGATACAGACTGTCACATCAGCATAAAGATGTCTTTCAGTCACTTGTTCAGTGTCCTTCAGCTACTCACAATGCCTTCTGTTCAGACTCCTGTCAGCAACTCACAGATGTCTGGATCAACCACATGTCCATTGTCTTTCAGGTAGTCCACTACACTCATAAAGGATAAAAGTGGGTAAAAGGAAACCTTTCCTGTACTCTGCTTAAACTATTGCAATTAACAAATTACTGTGTGGACTGCCACATAGCAAATGATTCACAGCATGGGCCTCCTTATTTCCTAAACTATTCTAAACTCTGCAATCATGTCTCATAACTGTCTATGTTTAACGCCCATGTCCACATTTTTGCATAGTGCTGCATGTGATCTTTTTCTGACACTTAAAAACAAGAATTTGGAAAGAGATTACAGAAACCTGCAACCTAAAGCTGTTTGTATGTCATTGGTGTACAGTGCTGGTGTGGTATGTGCTTTGAAGAGAGCTTGGGATTTTATTTTTTATATACATGATTGCAAATCATGTATTTCAATTGCAAGGTCAAAAGAAATGGTCTTAGGAATACGGTCAGACTCAACAGGAATTACATTTTGGAAGTTTACTTTAGAAACAATGGAGACATCTAGTGGATGTCTTTGAGTAGTGCAGCTCTCAGAGTGCCTCAATGCACTTGACTCACAGTTCCCTGATGGAATGTTGTGAATTGAATGAAAAATGCCAGTGCTGTTTAAATTTTAAAAATCATCGAATCTGAAATGGTATTTAAGGCATTGTGAGGCCTAAGATATATTTTTCTGAAGCAATCTTAGCAAGCTGGTTCATGGAAGCATTTATAAGCACAATGCTTACAGTGCTATTCCTTTAAGTCATGTGGCCAGTCGCAGGGTATTTTATAGTCTTTGACTACCTGAGTGATTATACTCCATATAAAACATGATTGAATTAGGTTTGTGGAAATGTGATCTTTTATTCAGCTGCCTGAAGGGACCAGGTCTATATGAAACACTGAGAATAGGTGCAAATTTTCTAGAGAGACCCAAGTGGTAGGTTGAAGATTCTGGTTTCTAAGCATGACCCACAGCCCCAAATGCTTTCTGACATAGGTTTTTCTTTTAAAAGCTGATGCATTGTAGCAGGGAGCATCAGTCTACCTTCAAAATGCAAGAAAGCCCTTCCCACTCTCTTATGAAATACTTAATACTCAGAGGACTCCCCAGGACTTGGGAGAGGAAGTTCAATTTCCTTTTCTGCCTGACAGTATATATGAACTATTTTTTCCTACTATATGCTCTTGGGAGGGAGCAGACAACTCAGCAGAAATCTGAAAGTGGGCTTTACCTAAACCCAAGAAGAAACCCAAACTATAGCCAGACTAGAAAGCAGAAGGGCCAGGGCTTGGTAAGACATTTGGGTGGTTTTTAATTTTCCTTTTGCCTTAGGCTCTAGGGCAAAGAACCATAAAAGCGTTTTTACAATCATACTCAGAAGACATCACACACACACTTAGAACTCTCTGTCCAAGCTGTACACAGCAAGCTGAGCAGCAAATTAGCCCAAGAAGCCTGATGTGTCTGTATGCTTCTCTGTGACAGTGACAGGTCCTTGTGACAGGCCCTTGTGAAGACATTAATCCAAAATACTCCCTGTCCGGCAAAGATATCTTCATAGCTTTGGTCAGTTGGGATGTATGCTGTATGATAGAGAAATAAAACTTAAATTTCCAATGTATGAAGGGAGGGAGTGGTCCCTTAACTCTCACAGCATTCCCCAAATACAATTTTTGAGCATATTTCAATTCTATCCATGCGTACTTGCAGGGCTTGGATCCTCCCAGCATGTTTTCAATCTTTAGGCAAATTTCACTTAAATTACATTATTTGGCTCATGTTTGCTTATTCCTTTTCTGGTAGGCATTAATCATAAAACCTTCCCTCACAATTTCAAACCATAATTTTATTACTTCCTCTATTTAACACACTAATTTATTTCCTCCTCAATTTTCCTTCACTTGGCTGTGATAGGTTTCTTCCTCAAAACCTTGCTGTGGGCTCAGATCTCATAGAATCGTATGAGATAGGATTGGAAGGGACCCCAAAGGTCATCTAGTCCAATCCCCCTACACCAAGCAGAGACATCCCTCACAAGACCAGACTGTTAAGAGCCACATCCAGCCTGACCTTGAACGTCTTCAGGGATGGGGCCTTCACCACCTCTCTAGGCAGCCTGTTCCAATGATCCACCACCCTCTGATTAAAGAATTTATTCGTCATGTTCGGCCTAAATCTACCCCTTTCTATTCGTATCTAACTTATTCTTCCCTTTCATCGCTGAAGAATTCGATCAGTAACGAGGACCTGCATCCCGAGCTTTAAACGCCGCGATGCCACCGCTGTCTTTTCGCCGAGATTTGAAAGAATTTGCTGTTTCTGCGTCTCCCTGGACCTAGCGTGAATTCCTTTGCCCGAGGTCCCTATGGGCAAAGGGGACACAAGGCCCAGGGTGTCTTAAGTAAGGTGGCAGACACGGCAATTCTGCTTTCGTGGCTCCTTCTGTCCAGACCGCAGCCCGCGGACAAACAGCGTATCCCAACTCACTCGTCTCCCTTACCCGCCCTCCCCAAGCCCGCCGCCGGGTCCCGCCCCATTCGCATTCGTCCCCTTCCGGGCCCGTCCCTGCCCTCAGGGGGCGTTGACCCACTCTTCACTCCCCGCCTCCTCGCTGCCGGTTCCGCGAACGGGGTGAGGCGTTTTGGCCCGGGCCGGCCCCGTTCCCACAGGTGCTGCCGCGTTGCCATGGCGCTTCCCGCTCCGAGCGGGGCGGCGGCACGGCCTGGCCGGGCCTGAGCGGCGGGAACTCGGACGCTGACCCTGCCCTGCTGGTACCCGCCGACCCGTCCCCGCCCCTTCTGCCCCGCCGCCCCCTTCGCTGTATCCCGCCGCTGCTGCTTCCCTCGACCCCGAGGTTCCGGCGGGAGGCTGCGGCTGGAGAAGGGGGCGGCTGGAGCAGGCGGCGGGGAAGATGGCGGGGAACGGCGGAGGCTTCGCCGGCGCCGGCAGCGGGGAGATCATCCAGCTCAACGTGGGCGGCACCAGGTGAGTAGCGGGTTCAGGCCCCGGGCCCGGCTGAGGAGCCGCTGCGGGCCACAGGGCGGTGGCTGGCGGGTACGGGAGAGTATTGGGGTATGGGGAGTGGGAGCCGGGCCTGGGTGGCTTCAGATCCGAGGTCTGGCAGTCGGTCTGTCCAGCAGCTTCCAAAACTGTTCCTGCTGCTGTCAACAAGAATAAAGAACGGTATTGTATTGCAGCGTGTATTGGAAGATACCATATGTGGGCATTTTGGTAGGCTGAGACAGAGAACCGTGGGACAGCTGTGGTCAGAGTCCGTGTGATAAGTAGTGCAAATGTGCCTGTAAGAACGCTCAGGCATGAAGTCATGCAGATTGCCATAGCTAGTAATTACTGAAGTAATGTGTCTTCCTGAGCCTGCGCACGGCGTGGAAACACCTATAAGTAGTAGGAGCTACTATTGCTGTTTTAAGATTTTTTTGCATTACTCAGATGGACTTGTTCTTACAATTAAAATCTGTGCCACAGCCTTTCTTAAAGGGCGGTGCTATAAAAATAGATCCTTTTTTATAATAAGGCATTAAGAAACTAGTTCAGTGCAGAGGAGCAGCTTGTCACTTCTGCAGACAAAACTTGCCAATAATGATGCTTTCAAGATAACTTTGGTGTTGGCTTGGGCCAGATTTCATGTTACACAGAGTAAGGTTTTTCAGCAACCCTTTCTCTGACATTCTGTCTGACAGGTCATCTTTCAGATTTTTGGTATGAATGGAATCACAGAGATGCTTCTATGATTCTTCAATCTCATAATTTTAAATAGATCTTACTTATTAAATGTGAGGAATTCTGTAAAGGGTGTGAATCAAGGAAGAAAGACTCATCTTTAGAGGACTTGCCTACACAGAGAAGTATGAAGAATAACATACATAACAATTATATGTATTTTAATTTCTAATTGAAGGTCTAGATTCTACTCAACAGGTGTAATTTGGATGTAAGGAGTAGAAAATGCATGCTTAGACATTTCCCTCTTAATAGCAAGACAGTAATACCAGTTCTCTGCATAATATTTTGGTTATTTTGCAAGTTAAACTTCCCTTGGAAGTGGAATATATCTGATAAATGTATCTGATTTAGGTTTTTCTGCTTGGAAAAGCAAGCTGATAGTGGAGTAGATGATCTAGAAAGCAAATCATACATTCATAGCATCATTAAGGATCGGAAGGAACCTCGAAAGATCATCTAGTCCAATCCCCCTGCCACCGTATAAATATCAGAAGGAACTTATTCACAGTGAGGGTAACGGAGCATTAGAACAGGCTGCCCAGAGGGGTGGTGGGGTCTCCTTCTCTGGAGACATTTAAAACTTGCCTGGATATGTTCCTGTGCCATTTGGTCTAGATGATCCTGCTGGGGGAGTATGGGATAGTATACGCATTTCTGTATCTTCATTAATTCCTGTTATCCTTACAAAAAACTTGAAACTCTTAGTTTTGTTGGTAGAGATGAGGAGGAAGGGGAAATTGGCACTCTGTTCTGCCTCTGACAGCAGTTATACATGGCAACATAGACATCAGCTTTCCGTGTTCTGACATGAGGTTCTCACTGTTCTCTGGGACTGAGAGAGCTTTTTGTGGTTTTGATACAACAGTTTCTAGTCTCAGCTTTTGTGGATTCCGTAGTTAGGAGCACAAGCCTCTTGTAAGTTAACATTCGCAGAAACTATTGTAACAAATTTAGTGAATTCTCTTGACCCTTTATCTCCCTCTGGTTATAAGATAACTCTCCAAGCAATAGACTATGAAACTTGTATTATAGCTGACACTTGTTTCCAGTTGCCTATTTCTTTTTTCTTTAAAATTACTGTAGGCTGTCACCTGCTTGAGAGTATTTGAGGTTGTTGCACTGGGTTTGCCAAATTTTCTTTGTGCTCGTTCTGACTGCTGTGTGTTCACTGCATGGTGCTGCAGGTACATAGACACGTATAGAGTTGCTCGCTAAGCTTCTTCCTGCATCCTGGAAAGCAGAACTCTTGTCTGGTTGTTTTACATAGACTGTGCTGCATCTATCCCTATAGTTACAAGCAGTGTCTGGATTAGTCTTGGATAACACTCCTGTAACTCATTGGTTTCTCATATGCTTATATTATAATACAGTAAAATTAATCCTTTTTCCTAGAGAAGGATATTACTGATTATAAAAGCTGTGCAAAACTGTAAAAGTACTTAGAAGTCACTCTTCATTTAAATAGTGAACTGCTTTGCCTCTCTTAATTTTTTTTGCTTTTTTTAAAATTAGAAAATACTTAGTACACGCTTGTGCTTAGAACACTGATACTGTAGATTTTGTGTTAAGAACAGATCTGTCATTGTGCTTGCAGTGAACAGCTACACAATCCATGTTTTATTTAGGATGGTGGTTCCGTGTAGCCTTTGTGTGTCTGCCTTGGAGGGAATTGTTTGTGCACAAAAAGTTTATAGTAATTCTTTTTTTTCTCTCAAACTAGGAAACATAAATGTCAAAAACTAAATAAAGTACTTGTATTCCAAAAAATGCATTGTAATGTATTTCTATACTGTATGGAAGGTTGTAATGGAATTGCTTATTTTATTACCAAATTCTCATAAATAGTTATAATTCTTATAAACAAAGAGATCACCGAAGATTTCTTAGTCATGGTACCAATAAGAGGATACATACAGTCCGAGAGCTGATATAGAGCATGAACACGTTGTCCAGGCTGCTAGTCCAGTTGTCTTAACTCCCTGGTAAACATAAATCAGGGGAAGTACAAAGGACTTCATAGTTAGTTATTTTGTAAGATACTATCTGACAATATAAATAATACTATAATTTGTATTATTTTATAACAACGTGTTATGGATGTGAGGCCTGTCTGAATCGGACCAGAGATTAAGAATGTGCTTTATACGTCTGCTGGAGATAATGGTCTGACCCGGAGTCTTTGGCAAAAGGCATTGGGGGAGACATGAGGCCATCCTCTTGGCTTTTGGAGCCGGGGGTATCGAGGCTCAGAGGCTAATTCCACCCCCACAGAGAAAGAAATCCTAGCTGCATCAGACATGGTTGGTACTGAAATACAGGTCCTCCTTGCACCCTGACTCCCTGTTCTAGGGTGGATGTTTAAAGGAAAAACTACGTCTATACATCATGCTACCGATACCACCTGGAGTAAGTGGATTGCTCGGCTAACCCAGAGGGCTTGTATTGGAAGTATCAATTGCCTAGGCATAGTGGAAATTATTTCCAGCTGGCCAGAGGGGGAAGATTCCAAGTTTTTATCCGAAGAAATAGTGACTTGGGCAGAAGCAGAAGGCGTATGCCTTGTTTACAGATGGATCTTGCCGTTTAGTAAGAAATCAATAGAGATGGAAATCTGCTGTCTGGAACCCCACTAGAAGAGTTGCAAGGACAAAAGAGGGAGAGGGAGGATCAAGTCAAGTTGCAGAGGTAAGAGCTGTCTAATTGGCCTTGGGTGTTGCAGAGAGGGAGGAATGGCCATTGCTCTACCTGACTTGTTGATAATAGCTAATGCACGCTGAGGATGGTTTAAAGACTGCTAGTGAAACAACTGGCTGCATAAAGGCAAACCAGTCTTGGCTGCTGATCTATGGCAGGACATCGCCGCCTGGCTAAAAAGATTGAAGGTGAAAGTGCGGTGTATAGGTGCCCATATACCTAAATGCAGGGCTACTGAAGAACAGCAGCAAAATTGCCAGGCAGACCAGGCAGCTAAAGTTTTAAGATAGGTCTGGACTGGGACCATAAGAATGAATTGTTTCTAGCTCAGTGGGCCCACAATACTTCTGGTCACCAAGATAGAGATGCTACGTATTGATGGTCTCGAGACTGAGGAGTAAACTTAACCATGGATGCTATAGCTCAGGTTACACGAGTGTGACATATGTGTTGCTATAAAACAGGCCAGACAGCTGAAGCCCTTGTGGTATGGGGAACAATGGTCCGAGCATAAGTATGTGGGAGCTTAGCAAATTGATTATATCACCCTTCCTTGGACCCATCAGGGTAAGTGATATGTATTAACTGGTGGAGGCAGCCACTGGCTGGTTGGAGACATACCCTGTACCTCATGCGACTGCTCGAAATACTATATGAGGCCTTGAGAGACAAATTCTGTGGTGACATGGCACCCCAGAAAGGGCCGGGTCAGACAATGGAACTAATTTCAAGAATAAGTATGTAAAGAATTGGGCTAGAGAACAAGGTATTGAGTGGATATATCGTGTCCCCTACCATGTTCCCGCACCAGGGAAGATTGAGTGTTACAATTGTTTATTGAAGACCACATTGAAAGCTTTGGGGGTTGGATCCTTTAAGAATTGGGATCAACACTTAACATAAGCTACATGGTTGGAAAGTTGTAGAGGATCTGCCAATCACAGAACACTAGGGATTGGAAGGGACCTCGATGCCCCTTGCTAGAGCAGGATCACCTAGACCAAGTCACACAGGAACATATCCAGACGGGTTTTAAACTTTTCCAGAGGAGACTCTACAACCCCTCTGGGCAGCCTGCTCCAGTGCTCTGTCACCCTTATTGTGAAGAAGATCTGTCTTACCCATTGCCCCTCATCCTATCACTAGTTGACATTGAGAAGAGCCTAGCTCCATCCTCCTGACACCCACTCTTCACATATTTGTAGACACTAATGAGGTCACCCCTCAGTCTCCTCTCCTCCAAGCTAAAGAGACCCAGCTCCCTCAACCTTTCCTCATAAGAGAGGTGCAAGGAATTATTTATCTTTGATGTCAGACACTATTTAAAGTAGAACATACATTGAAGAGCATGCAGTGTCTGACAGGGGGAATGTGCCTGAAGAGAACACCTGTTTGCACAGAGAATTTGTGTTCAGGTCTCCTCAGTGCTCTTCTGGTCTTTGATAACTCAATTTTGTATGAATCACTTAGTTCTATCATTAGATGACACTGAGAAGAGCCTGACACCCACTCTGTATGTATTTATAAACATTAATG
Source organism: Rhinopomastus cyanomelas (assembly GCA_013400115.1). Taxonomy (NCBI): domain Eukaryota; kingdom Metazoa; phylum Chordata; class Aves; order Bucerotiformes; family Rhinopomastidae; genus Rhinopomastus; species Rhinopomastus cyanomelas. Next base: position 18,086 of record VXBP01008041.1, read on the forward strand.
AGGTCTCTCAATCTTCTTTTCTCCAAGCTAAAGAGACTCATTTCCCTCAGCCTTTCCTCATATGGTAGGTGTTCCTCTTCCTTCATCATCCTCGTACCTCTATGCTGGACTCTCTTTAGCAGCTCCATGTCCTTTTTGAACTGAGGGGCCCAGAACTGGACACAATACTCCAGAGGTGGTCTCACTAGGGCAGAGCAGAGTGGGAAAAGAAGCTCTCTCAATCTGCTAACCACCCCCCTTCTGATCCACCCCAAGATGCTGTTGGCCCTCTTGGCCAAAAAGGGCACATTGCTGGCTCATGGTCATCCTGCTGTCCACTAGGACCCCCAGGTCCCTTTCTGCTATACTGCTCTGCAACACGCTGCTCCTGCTCAATCAAACCTCTCTCCTTCATATCTCGGACCAATCATAGGAAAATACTTAGTTTAAACACTGCCTAAGATATTTCCAGTCTTTCCTTTTTACTGCCCCCTCATCCGCAGCTTTTAGTATTTGTTTGGAATTAGGGGTTAGCAGGTCTGGGCAGGGCAAGGGGTGGACTTGAGTGGTTGAGGAAGAACACCTTTTTTTTCCCCTCTTCCCTTTTTTTTGGTTCTTCTTTTCTATTTAATAAAGTCTTTAATAAAGTTCAATAAAGTTTAATATTTCTAGTTCCAGTTTCCGAAAGTGTGTTTACTCCACCTCTTTTCTCTTCCTGGGGGGAGGGAGGACAGAGATTTCCTTCTGCACAGTTGACCAGAATATAATTTTGTGGGCTAATCTGGTGCTGAACCATGACGCAATATTAGTATACATATTAAATATTTTCTTAGAGTGGGACCTTTCCGCCTCTAAGGTGACCCTAATAGAAAAATGGCAAATAATATAAGTTATTGTAAAATATTAACTTGAAGTTTATTCTGCTCTTTTTGCAGTGCACTACATGGTGCCTTTTGAGCTGTAAGAAAGGAAAACATGCAGTTAATGACAAATATACCATACTGTTAATACTAACATTTGTTTTAGTGGCTGCTTTCCTCCTATGTATGTTTTTAGAGTTTGTTTTTTTGGCAAGCATTAATGTTGACAAAATATGAGAACCAGAAAATATGTGGGGCAGTGTTACAAACATACAAAGAACAGCACTCTTGGGATCTTTGGACAGTCCAGCTTCATGCCTAAGGATAATCTGTGCAAACAATCTGCATTTTCTTTGATTCTGTGCAGGGCATTTAAATGTTCTCAAACTTCACGAACTCTATTGATACCGATTTCTAGGACAACTGAAAATATTTTCATAAAGCAAACTTGAGTTCCTTCAAATTGTACAGCTGATTCTGAATTTGAAACTTTGGTTTCTTAGGTTCAGCACTTCAAGGCAAACACTAATGTGGATTCCGGACTCCTTTTTTTCCAGGTATTTGTAAATATATTGTGTCACATTAAAGAAAGACAAATTAACAGTAATAATAAATATAGTGTTTATATATGTAGTGCATATTAAAAGATATATGATTAATTTTGTACTGTAGTTGCTGTACCTTTATCACCCCTATTAATACTAAACACAGAACCAAAAACATAAAGGCTGACAATTTTGCTTCCTTACATTTAATTTTTGTGCTTTAGACTTCTTTCCTAACAAAAGGCTGGTAGCTGACAGAGACAGGCAGCATTACCTGCTCCTTTGTTACTGAAATGTTGAGATAAATGGCGTGCTAGGGAAACGTGTCACCTTCTTTGAGGGACGGAAGGAAAGGCACAAAGAGGAAGTCCCATGCCATTCCCCAGTCTCTCAGTACTATCTAAGGAGGCTGTTCTGAAAGTCATCCAGTACTCAAAAGTCTCAGAAGTAATTGTTATCCAGCCTCAGATGAATCTTGAAATTAAATTTTTGATGTTAGTTTGCTGTTACAGTTATCTGTAAAATGAGGTTGTGGTGTTGTGTTTACTAAGGATCTGGAGCTAAAGTACTTCAATCTGATGGGAAAAGAGCTTTATAGTAAAATTCTATAAAAACTCATCCACACCATTCTTGCCCAGAAAGTCCTTGCAGAATAGATTGTTTACTATTCTTTTTACTGATTTACAAACTGCAGCCCTTAGGGTGCCAGGGAAAACTTTTCTGTCCTTTCAGGCCTAGTGTCTCTTTTACTTGGAAATCTGAAGGTTCTTGTGATGCAGCTCTTAGCCTTTCCTTAGTTGTGCATGCACTGCTTCTTTAGTTCAGGAGAGACTCTTACTGCACACGCACCCCACCTCTCTCCCTCAGCATTCTGTGTTACAGTTTTCTTTGTTCAGCTAACTTGTTTTGCTGAAGTGTAACCAGGAATACACCAAGAGAACAAAGTGTCTGAGAGTACTGCTGTCTTGTATTTGTGTTAGCACATTTCTGCAGAACATCTAACAAAGATTTCCTGTGTTTCAGTTTACTAAGTGGAAGAATATCGACACTGAAAGATGAAACTGGTGCTGTGAGTAATAAATCTTCAGATAACTAATTTATTTCATGTTATACTTTCAGTTAGGTTCTTTCCTAAAGAATATTCATGCTGAATGCTAATGGGAATTACACTGACCAGTCAGTCTAAACTTTCATGAAAACTGGTGACACCTCCGGATTTCTTCATTCTCATCTTCGTTAAAGATAAATGAAACTGAAACAGTTGCCAGTTGTACAGACAATGCAGAGGCAACAACTGTACTTTTAAAAAAAAAAATACTTGCTGTATTATGGAAAGAGATGTAATTTTCACTAGATAGCTATTCCATCTGTAGTTCAGAAATCCTGAAGTGGGAGTGTAGCTCTTGTTGGCAAATATATAGAGCATAATGGCCACTTCAGTCGCTACTGATACTCTGAAATGGAAAATTATAGTTAGAGCAGTGTCACTGAGTGATATTAAGTCACTCAAGTACTTCACTAGAGGTGTATACCTAGTTGTAATGATGATTGACTTAATGAAAAGTATAACTTGAGATCTCATCACATTTACGTTGTTCTGAACACAGGATAGAAATTGAGAGTAACCACTGACCTCCGTGGAGACTCTGGAAAATAAAGAATACATTTATTAAGTGCTATCTATTTGCAGCAGTGTTTGCACATAGATCTTTTAAGGATGTTGAATTAGTGGGTGGTAGAAGAATAATTATATCAGAGGAGAGATCCAAGCACTTTGGGTTCTGTTTGCCAGCTGCTTGGTCTTCAATTCCTCTTTCCCATGGCAAGCTTAAAAAAGCGTTTTAGTTGACGGGAGCTCCATAGGAATACTAAAAGTACAGCAGTTTTTCTTTGCAGATATTTATTGATCGAGATCCAACAGCATTTGCACCCATTTTAAATTTTCTTCGCACAAAGGAGTTAGACTTACGGTAAGAAGTTCTCATTATTTCAAGTGAAGATTTTTAATACATGTGGTAAAATTAAACTTTTTCAAATAGAGATTGCTCCTGTTGGATGCCTGCTTGAGTGTATATAGTGTGATGGAACCAGAACTGCTAATATTACATTTTGTTTCTTGTTTCTTGTAATTCAAACCACTTCTGGCAATGTATTTATTGTTTGTATATGCTTTAATGGAAGATATTTAATGTTAGGATCTCTTTGAAACCCCGACCATCAAAAACTTGAATGCATTTATTGGTAATTCTGTGAAATGTTAGGTACCTTGATGGTCGTACTGTGTAATACCTAGTTGCATGCAAGTATTTATATTTGAGGTATTGACTCACTTTGTGTGTTTTTGTTGTTTGTTTTGGTTTTTTTCTTTAGGGGAGTGAGTATTAATGTTCTCAGGCATGAAGCTGAATTCTATGGAATCACTCCTTTAGGTAATTTTTAATAAATATGAAGTCATATCATCTGTTACTGTAGTAACGACCTACTTGCAAGTCCCGGGCAGTTGTGACCCTGAAGATTTTTGAATTTAACTGATATTGAAGGTTCTATGAAATAATGTAATGTTTCCTGGAAAGTGAAAGCTGTAGTCACATCTGTTTTTCCTCCTTAGTGAGAAGATTGCTACTGTGTGAAGAACTGGAACGCTCATCTTGTGGCAGTGTCCTTTTTCATGGCTACCTGCCTCCTCCAGGTATTTTTGTACTCATGGTCCAATGTTGTAGTCATTTACTGCTTTAGTTTGTGGGGATGATTGGCTGAGGTAGTTACTCTGGATCCCAACTATTGAGAGAAAAGTTTCCTGTGGAAAGATTAAGGTGAATGGTTGAATTGAACACAAGGGATGGCAACATGCAAAAGCGTTTTCTGTGTCAAAGTTATGATAAGGCCTAATTCCCATGGCAGGTAAGTTAGACTAGATCAAAATGTCCTAGTATTAATCCTGTATTTTGAAAGTGAATAACTGTAATGTTGCTGAAGTCTATGGAGTGTGACAAAACATCTCTTTTCTTTTATAGGCATTCCTAGCCGTAAAATAAGTAATACTGCTGGGCCACCAGTTGATGTTAGAACTGGTCAAAACTCTTCTGAGAGTGAGATTCATGGAGGCGGTGTCCAACCTACACTTGCTGGTACTGGGGAAAGTACAGTCAGGCTAGGTGAGGAATGTCAGTTTTGAAAACTGAAAGAAATTTCAAAAATGTTTATCATTGGGAAATATAACCTGAGTTACTATTTCTGGTTTTAGTCATTTATTCTGTGTTTGCCTGATCTTAAATTGCCCAACACTTATGTAAACACTACACCCTATAGTGTTTAAGGCTCACTGCTGCACAGACAGTACATGAGGCTGAGAGAAGGGTTCTGTGCTGTGTCTAGAACAATAATCCAGCCTGAAGGATTTGAACTAGTAAAAAATAAAGCACTGTCTTCTTGATAACAGTTCTCAAAATTTTACCAATTTGACAGGCTTTAAAACAGGGATGTACTTTTTTGTTATGAACACTTTGCAATATTGTGACAGTGATGAAATGTCTTCTTTCCATGTAAGAACTGTTTTAAGGATTGTGATGAGTGAAACTACTAACGAGGATCTAGCTGAAAACGTTTCTTGAGAAACTTTATTTTCAAAGATTCTGTTTCGTATCCTAGCTGAGACCTCTGCCCTCTTCTGGATGTCTCAGCTTATCTTCTATTATCCATCACTTGACTTTGTTTTTATTTTTAGGATTTCCTGTGGACCCACGGAAAGTCCTAATAGTAGCTGGACACCACAATTGGATCGTAGCTGCCTACGCCCATTTTGCGGTTTGCTACAGGTATGAATATAGTTGCTTGTGAAGTTACAGGAATCTGAAAAAAACACATAACTTGTTATGCGCAAAGCAGAAAGTTTGGTTTACTCTAAAATGAAAGTAGACCAGATGCATTCAGTCTGCTGTCAGTAAGATTTGCCACTTTGTACAAATAAGTAAAAATAGGAATTAAAATTGAAAGGAATATGAATTTTTGGTGCTTTTTTGTCAATTCTTGAAGCTGTTGCAAAAGTAATGGACTCCAATTTAACTACTTCAAAAGCCTGTTTTAAAGCAGAATTTTAAAGGAAAATTGATTTAAGAAGTTCTTCCTACTTTTTTTGAAGATAGTCTGTGAAGTTGGATTATTGAAGAACTTGGAGAATTTCATGGATGTTTGCTACAAAACTTATGTACCTCATCTTAAAGCCCAGGGTTTTTGGATTAACAGAACTGCTAAAAGCTTGCTACTTCACCTAGATGTCTGAAAAATGTCTTTGCCTTCTAAACAAACTGGCTAATTTTTAAGATCAGTCAAAGTAACACCTTCATAATACAAAAGTTCATACGGTTTTTAGTTCACACCTGATAGTCTAAATTTTCAGTGAAAAGTGATGTTTTAACAAGAGTTGTTGCCAAAGACAAACACTGCTGTCATAGTTTGTCTTAGGTTCAGAAGCTGAAGAGAGAACAAAGTGTGATGTGAATAGCTACTTTCATTACTGCCAAGCTGAAACTATAGGTTTTTTTCACTGTATAGAATACTGATTTACTTGCTTAAACTTTGTAACTTAAATATCATCTAGCTTGTCTCTTATATACAGCGCAATATTAGTTTGTACTAAATGTGGCTTCTCTTGCTCAATGTTCTTGTTTTCAGTGATGCTTATTGTGACCTGACTGGTGAAAGAGGCAATGATATGGAATTGCTTTCCTGATAATTTTTTCCTTCCTTAGCATTTTCTCTTGACTGTTTTCCTTAGTGAAAGATTCGGCTTTTTTTGTGGTTGTTAATCTACTTTCTTGGTATCTGTTACCATTGAAAGTAATTCATTAGTGATGCGTTTGATGAAGCTCATCAGATTCAAGCACTTGCTGAAGGAGCACAGGGGTCAAGATGCCAATTTAAAGTACTACTTTTCTTCAGAGTGATTCAAAGTAGCAGTCTTGTCTTGGTTTGATTTTTTTTGTCTTCTGGAACTTCTAGGAGCTTTAAGGATACAATAGTGGAATTTTCTGTCCTCCATTCTGCTGTTGCACAGCTTTGGTAACAGGGTTTTTTTTTCACCTCACTGCTGCATCTTAGTGCCTCTGTTTTTTATTGCTTGACAAGTGAGTTTGCCCAGACTCCTTAAAATATCTAACAGCTGAGGAAATAGCGTATACTTAGAGCTACTTCCCTGTACCCACCAATTTGAACATATCATGCTTATCCTGCTGTGGTGCAGGTGAGTGATGTGCTATTTAAGTTTCTTGTCAGGATTATTTTCATGTATGTGCAACACTGGAATTTTAACTGGAATCATATCTCAAAGTAAGTGTTAATTTGTAGCAGACTGGACCATGAATTCCATGCAGAAAGAAATGAGACATGTTTGGCTTTGTTACTTTCTTGCTGCTTGTAGTAGATTATTATTTATGTACTTAAGATAATTATTTTAGTAAAAAGCTACACAAAGGCAGAGTACCTCCTACAGACAGTACTTGTTCCCCCTTTGAAGTACTGCAGAAGTAATCAAAACTTGATAATAAAGCTTTTGCGAATGTCTTGGTTGCATTTAAAGGCTTGGGGATATGCAGTCTTGCATTTAAGTCACTTCACTGCAATTTCTTCTGTATGCTCTGTGGGTAGATCGCAGTGATCTGTAGTGGTTCATCTCCAGGTGAGATACAATGCTGAAGTGAAAGAATGACAACAGTGGCAAAAACTGCTATAGATACATTTCTGCTTTCCATGTTAACATGTACATTATTTAATTATTTAATATTACTGTGCTTTAGCTCAGTTCCAGAGTATCTAAATTATAGCCTAAAAGTAAATCAGATGAATTTGTGCTTTGCTGGCCTCACATTGTCTTTTAGGATTGTAGTTAAATGATCTTCTAAAACCAGAATTTATAGTGAGTTCAGTATAGTCTGTTTACAGTATACCATAAATAGAAAATGTGTGAGGATAGCACAGCTTTATGCTATGGTATGTAAAGCACCTCATCTCTGGAAATTAAGAGACTTTTTCTAAAGTCCTGTGCTGCCCACACTTTTGGCTGATCATCCACATTGGTTCAGGCCTAACCTGAGATACCTGTTTCTGAATTCCAACCCTCTGCTTTCTGTTCCCTCCTTTGCCCTCGCAGAATTAAAGAATCATCTGGCTGGCAGCAGGTGTTCACAAGTCCCTACCTGGACTGGACAATTGAACGAGTGGCTCTCAACGCTAAAGTGGTTGGAGGACCTCATGGAGACAAGGATAAGATGGTTGCAGTTGCCTCAGAAAGCAGCATAATCTTGTGGAGCATTCAGGATGGTGGTAGCGGCAGTGAAATTGGTAACTGATGGCTTTTTTTGTGTATCTGTTTAATGAGACACAAGTCTGTGACCTTGTTTTGAGTGTGTGTATGATCAGCAGTACTCCATAATCAGTGTCACACAGTGGCAAAGCAAGCTGCAGGAAGCAGTGTACTGGAGCACATTAACTTCCTTGTCATGCTAGAAATCTCAAACCCAAGAAGAAGAATAATAAAAAAGCAGTCTGTTTACTGAACACATACTGACTTACTGTTCGGTTCAGCTCAGCTGGAGTGTTTGTGTGAAGATGCAAATTAGAGTTAAACTTTTGCTTGGGCTTACACTTGAGTGGTCATAGCACAAGGGAACTGAGTTTCTGAGACGGAAAGCTACAGATACTGAGAGATTCTGGTCTTTGCTTTGTCATATGAAAGCCATATTTTTACACAGAGATGGTCAAAGTGTTTCACCTCTCTGTCAAATGTAGTTCATTGATGGGATTTGGAAGATGAAAATGTCTTGATTAGTAGCTTAGGTGTCTAGGTAGGGAAAAAGTACACTAGTGCCTTAAGCATACAAGAACTACTGCACTCACTACTGACCCTCCATTTGGGAAGTTTTAGAAACAGCAAGAAGACATTTTCAGAAGCAAATATTCCTTCCTACTGATCTGATGGCTGGTCTGACTCACTGCTCTTCAAGTATAGGGCAAGTTTGGGAAGCAGTGAATGGAATGTTTTTAGAAACTTCTTTACTCTAATCCCTGATGTTTGAGTCACTACTATTATGCCAGTAATATGTTTCCTCTTGCTGTAGATACGGCTAACAAAGTGTGACAGCAATCTTGTTATGTGGACACATTTCTCTGAAAATTAATTCTCAGTTAATTTGTTATTAACAGTATTTCTGCAGCTGAAGTCATGAGAATTAATGTGGTTATTACTTAATGTCAGAATGACCAAATTCAAGTTTTGATCCTTGTGCCTTTAAATGAAGAGCTTACTTGAAAGATGCTCAGGCAATTTCTAGTTATGTTAATGGATGTTAATGATTTTTTTCATGCTTGAATGAGTGGGAAGCACCAAGTCAGATTTAAAGATGGGCGGAGGCAAAGGTCTTGCATGAGAAAATGCAGCCATGTCTGCTTTATTTCTGTGACTCCTAGATTTCTTGAATGTAATTGTTGTCAGCAAAACAAAAAAAAGAAGCTCTGTTGTATTTGAAAGAAAAATAAATCTGAAAAGTGTGTCTAACAGTTGAACATGAAATCTGTATTAGGCAGTAAATACTTGAGAAACCTTCTCTTCAGTTATGCTTCTCTTGGCCAAAACTTAAAGGCATGGCAGCTGTATTCCTGTAATAGGCATTGCTTTAAGCACTGTGCTATTACATTCCTCCTGAATTTTCTGATTTGACCTAACTGCTTGTGTTACTTTCAGATTTACAATAACATACGTGAAGCAGCATCTTGTCATTTGGAAAATCAGGTGCAAACAGGGGCAAAAACCATATGTGGACGTGCACTTCACGAAAAAAACTACAGTATGATAACTCAGGCTGTGACTGAACGTGGCAACAAAACTGAAGGAAGCACTTTTGCTAAACAGGCTGCACTGCTTTGAAGTGACTTTGTGAAACAAAGGAAATGCCACTCAGGGTGGGAGGGAGCAGTGAAAAAGGCTTTAGTCTGGCTAACACACACCACAATGTGCTTTTCCTTTTTTGTATTATAGGTCATGCTGCTTGATTTAAAAGAAGTAAAATATGCCTGTGTTTAATAGTAATAACTGGAACATAGCTGTCTTGTTTATTTGTAGTAGCAAACGCTTGCAGTCCTGCTTTGTTTTAGAGTATGTGGTTATCTTGTGAAAGAAGCTACTTGTTCCAAACAGTCATTGGAGCCTGGTGACACTGTCCTCTGAAAATTGTGTGGGCTGGCATCTTTGTGATAGAGCTCTCCCAGAGTGCTCTCTTTCCTTTCAATATTACTTACATAAGACACTGCTGCTGGATTGCTGCTGTAAGCAGTATTTTACTGAGAGGGACCCTTAAGACAAGAGCCTGTCATTATGTATAGCATTGTCTCCCCTGTGGACAGGTCTCAAGATTGTTGAGTCTAAGCAGGACTGACACTTCAAATTCCTCCAGACCATTCAGGCTGTCTTCCTTGATTTCCTTGAACCTCACCCTTCTCTAGAGTAATCAATTCTAGTTGTTTCTGTGGATTTTTTATTATTGCTTTTTTCATGCCCTGTACTGCTGATCTTATCTGCATCAAATGATTGTACTGTGCCTTAGAAAATAGTTTAGCATCCTAATTAAAACACAAGTGCAGATTGAGCTTCCTGAGATTCCTTCTCGGGACGTAACAGAGACCTGCGTCTTGGTTGGGAATGGCTGTTTACTTGTTGAGACTATGTTGGGAGCTCTTCTTTTGAACACATCTGTCTGCTGCAATTAAAGGTATTAGTAGAGGAATAATACAAATATGTAGATGGAGCAGTGTGGATCAGAAAATTTTGGAGCGAAGCCTGACACTTGGTAGTGTAATCTGTGTCTCTGACAGTAATGAACTTGCTAGGCAGTGACTTAATCTAGAATTACTTTCAGAGTTCTACAGGGCTAGTTTGCTGGACTTTGTATTGGCAAACTTGGAAATGATCTCAGACGTTTATAGTTTGCTGTAACTTTTAAATACGTGGTACAAAATGTAGCCAAGCTATCCAGACTGCACTTCAGTTAAAAATATTCATATTGGGTCTATGATAAGACTAGGCGGCTCTAAATAGAGGACAGATTTTGTGGAAAAGCTCAGATATTTAGATCTGAATCAATGCCTGGCATTTTCTGCAGTGTTTCGATTGTAAAGTAAAATGTTTCTGATACCACATTCACTTTATTTGGAAGGCCAACTTTTGCTGGTAAGTTGATCTTCCAGACTGTGAAGAGTATGTGATGATTGGTGAAACTTGTTCCCTGTATAGTTGCAGTTTTAATAGCCTGTACTCTCTGCTTGTGGACTGCAACTTAAAGATCTAAAAACAAAAAGAGAAAGAAGAAAAGAAACAGGCTTTTTCCAGGCTGCTTAGTTTTCTGGCTTCAAGTATTACTGCTAGAAGAGAAATTTGAATGTGTTCAAGTAGTATTTCGTTGGGATTATTCAGTCTTGTCCCACGAATAAGGAAAAGAAAATTGTAGCTGTACGTACTTTCTAAAATATGTTTTCAAGCTAATTTTAAAAGGTGATTGCAAACTACTGTGGCACAGATTTTTCTGTCTAGCAAACCCCATGAAATCACTGTGTCTTAAATGACATTTGGTAGCAATAGATAAAAAAACCTCACAACTAAACAACAACAGAAGTCTTGTAATAGGATTTTAAAATATATTTTTAATGCCTTAGGATGTATAAAGCCATTTTAGAACTTGATTGCTCTAGAAAAACAAGGAATGCTAATTTTGCCTGGGTTTTTCTTCCTCCTCTTGCCTCCTTTCTCCTTCTCAAACTATGATTGCATCAGCAGAGATGACATGATGCTGCTATTTAATTTAATGGCATCATTGGATGGTATCTGATCTGATTGTGTTGCAAGCCCAGTTTTTGGCTTGCTACTGTACAAAACATAATATATGATCATGGTGGAGAGATTCCATTGTTACTGTTTTTTCCTCTTTATTTTAGATGAGCTTCATAGACACTTGATTTTTTTTTTTGTAGGAGTGTTCAGTCTTGGAGTCCCTGTAGATGCTCTCTTCTTCATTGGAAACCAGTTGGTGGCTACAAGCCATACAGGGAAAGTGGGAGTGTGGAATGCTGTAACTCAGCACTGGCAGGTGTGTTACACTCAATTTTTCATGCCTCTTTTAATAAGCTGGTATTTCTTCTTAATAAAAAGAGAACAAAATCATCTAAAAGCATGTGTGAAATGCTTGTCACAGGGACTTCAGTCCTGACTTGGTATCTGAGTACTGTGCTCGCAAGCAGTTTGGTAAAACTTTGCTTTTTAGGCTTTCAGATAAAAGGACGTGGTGTGGTTTGGGGTCATAAATGTTAAGTGTATGTACATTTAAACTTCCTTGTGGATTCCTAACTTGGTAAAAAATTAACTAGGATGACAGGAAATAAAATGGTGGGGGGGTGTGTCAGCAATGTCTGGACCATCTGAAGGGAGAAGAACGAGTTAAGGCAGTGTGATATCTGGGGATCTCAAAAATTGTTTTACAGCCTGAGACTCTCCTTCAGCAGAAATACCCATAGTGCTTCAAAGATGTCTGTCTTGCATCTGGATGCTTCTGGCTGCACTGACTTATATTCCTGTTGTCAGAGTGCATATTACATAGAGACATTCTTGTAGACTGTATGAGTCTGAGCAAACAGTCAAGCAGTCATATCAGTAACAAAGCTTGTTACTCAGGCAGATGTGTGTCTTTGTGACACCAAACCTGGATGAAATAAAAATCCAAAAATAGCTTTGCAAATCTCAAGAAGCAGAGAGCTGACGTAAGGCTGCTGCATTGATAACAAAGTTCTGAATCAACCCTTAAATGACAGAACTGCTAACAAATAACACAGGTATATAAGCATGGAACAGCACTGCCTCTGTAGTGTTAGTGTGGTCTGAATCAGAGCATTATTTAAAGCCCTATTGATGCCTTGCAAAATTGTGTGTTAGGAGACAACTTAATGCGATGTGACAAGCTGGCATTGGACAATATTTTCTAAAGGAGCAAGTCATAAGGAATAAAATGTGATGTCCCATTCATTGTCTTTGTTTCTGGAGGAAGATGCAGTAGTCTTTCCAATCACGTCTAATAGTTGCTCAGTTTGACTGACTATTCCTTTGGTGAAAGCATTTCTTAATGAAGAGTAGAAAATGTTTAAGGAGGGATTTATATATCAGAATGTCCTAAAACTTGTCTTCTTGCTCTTGCACTATCTCTTTAAAGTAGTCTGAAAAACAATCTTTTGAAACCAAGTTCTGTGTCCTAGCTTGTTAGATGTTTTATTTAATTTGGTGAACTTGTCTGTGGGGAGGGGGAAGGTCCTTAAACAGCCATAGCTGAAAAAGTATTACATTAAAGCATCGAGATCAAGAATAGCAATTCTTTTCAGTAATTGGACAGGATCCTTCTCTAGGTCATTCAATCATCAATTATATGGGGAAATCTAAGTGCTTTTCAAGAACAGTTTCTTTTTCAGTGTTGGATCTGTGCAGAATTACAGGTGAATGTAAGCGAGAGACGCATAGTGCATTAAACAAAGAAAGAAGGGAAAGTGCTGCCCTCAGAAACATGCAGAAGCTATATTCATGTTGCAGCCCTCTCTGTAATCTAGGTGATAGTCTAAGACTATGTTTTAGTAGCTTGCAGACTGTCCTTTAGGTTAGGAACAGGTACTGGTTTAGAGTGCTGGTTCTTTGGAGCGTGAAAAAATTTTGTTGGTTTTTTTGTTTTGCTTTTCTACAACAGATAGATTGTAAGGATTCTGCAAATATTTTGCAAGTCTCTGAAGCCATCAGCAGGATGTTGCTGGTCAGAGACAAATGAAAGGAAAATTTAAGCTTAAATTTCCGTGAATTAGCTTTCAGTGTCCATTAAGTAGACTGACTGAAACACAGAGTATAGGAAAAATTTTAGGACTTTGTGTTTCAGTGCTCTGGATAAAATGGCTCTTGGCTTTTTCTTCCTCAGGGCTGAAACAAAAAAGAATTGGTTTGAGATAGAGGGTCATACCTGGGATAAATTAATCGTTTTCTTTGTTTGAGTCCTACCTGAGATGATCTTAAAGGGCAAAGAGAGTAATTAAGAGTATTCTTAATTTCTTACCTTAACTTGTGGTTCAAGTAAGTGAAATATGATGAGGCTGCCTTCAAATTTACTTAGTGAGGATGTGTATTGGAAGTGGCAAATTGTAAGAAGACAAGAACTTTTCCCTTGTTATGTTTCTGCTAGAAACTGAGAACTCCATAGAGGCTGGCAGAGGAACATGAGAACAGGGGATAAAGAAGGCTTGGAGAGGCCATATCTAATTCCTTTGCCCAGCAACCTTTTCAGGAGTTGTTAGAAAGGGAGGAAGAGCTAGGACAGAAAGTCTGAGGTACATTAATTTTGCATATTGGAAAAAAAAAATATTTTGAAGATGTACTTTGGCTGCAACACTCGTTTTGTGCGTTCACATGGAGAAGGTTCTTCCAGAGCAGTTGTGCTAAATCATCTGCACGCTTCTGCTGACCTGCATGATTTATGATCCAGTCTGGCAGAGGAATGTGATCTACCAGCAGTACTAAGAATGCCATTCTCTGTGCAAGTGCTTGCACAGCAGCTTCAGATCAGTACCGAACTCAGATGTTCTTCAACAAAACATACCTGAAAACTGAGAAAGTAGCACCCTGACTTCTTAATTTTGTTCCTTTTCTGTTTGCACTAGGTTCAGGATGTTGTTCCTATCACAAGTTATGACACTGCTGGGTCTTTTCTGCTGCTGGGCTGTAACAATGGGTCTATCTACTACATAGGTAAGAAATGGGAGCAGGGCAGCTTTGCTCTTGAACACTTTGATCATTGTAAGTAGCATTGTAGCAACTCTTTGCTCTTAGCATTGTTCAGAGTGATAAACTAAGGTCTCCTCCTCACAGACATGCAGAAGTTCCCATTGCGAATGAAAGACAATGATCTTCTAGTGACAGAGCTGTATCACGATCCTTCCAATGATGCTATAACAGCGCTCAGTGTCTACCTCACACCGAAAACAAGTCAGTATTCTCTTATGGTCTTCACCCAGAGTCTGTTGCCGATGTGGGTATTTTTAATTTGTTTCTAATGGACTTTTTTCATTTATATGTCCCTTTTTTAATATATATTTTTACATTTATTTTCCCCTTATATCTGTACATCGTATAAATAGGTACAAGTACCTCTACATGTGTGCAGAAATTTCTACATCAAGTATTACTGATTAATGTATAATGTAATAACATAATGCATCATCTATTAATGCTTGTACATAGAATCATAGAATCATAGGGATTGGAAGGGACCTCAAGAGATCATCTAGTCCAATCCCCCTACCACAGTAGGATCACCCAGACCAAGTCATACAGTCAGTCTGGGTTACCTTTGCTCATTTTAAGCCTATAACAAAATATATGAACTTAGATTATAATTGTGTTCACTGAAACGGGGAGACAATGGGGCTGTTGCATCTAACCTTATAACCAGGATACTACAAGGTGAATGATTAGCAGCTTAGCTGTTGTGTCTGTACATCTATTTGTAATCACAGTGCAGCTATCTTTTAAAGTTTTAAAAAAAAAAAAATCGCAAATAGGGCCTGGAGAATACATCTTAAGAGGAAAGACTGAAAGAGCTGGCACTCTTTATTTTGAAGAAGAGGAGGCTGAGAGGAGACCTCATCACTCTCTACAACTACCTGCAAGGACATCAAAGCTGGAGAAAGTTGTTACTCATATAAATATATCTATACCAGTGACCTTTTTAACTGTTGTCCTCCCCACTCTTGCCTTGCTTTCTCATTTGCCTCCCACAAAGACAGAAAAAATAATGCTATGCGGCACATATTGACCATATCACTGTGGGAATTGCTGAAATATATGATCATATGAATTTTTCCATCATTCACTTCCTGAAGGAAGGAGGAAATAGGACAGAATGCTGTTGTTAAGACAGGGTAGAAAAGCATAGTATGGAACTGAAAAATGTTGGGGTTTTTTAAAGTGGCAAAATGACCTCTCTGTTAATAGGAAAATGAGTAAAGAGTGTTCAAAATAATATCTACCTTACTGTGAAAGCTTGGAAATATTTTCTACTATCTTGTTTCCTGGCCCAAGAAGACAATCTTTCCTGGGGGAAATAACTGTGTTCTTGTTTGCTTTAGGTGCAAGTGGCAATTGGATTGAGATTGCATATGGCACCAGTTCTGGAGCAGTGAGGGTGATTGTGCAGCATCCTGAAACAGTTGGCTCTGGGCCTCAGCTCTTTCAGACCTTCACAGTTCATCGAAGTCCTGTAACGAAGATCATGCTCTCAGAAAAACACCTTGTGTCAGGTAATTTTTTTGTGCACAAATTTGTATTTGTGGCTCTCTGCACCTCCTGAAGTGTTTGTATACCTTGCTTTATGACTTAGTTTGCTCCCATGTGTGATAGGAATGAGTTGGACAGATCCAGGGGCAGGGGAGTGGAAAGACTTTCTTAAATAAGTGTTCTTCAAACCCTTTAGCAGTTAAAAGGGCCAGATTTTGTTTAAGCAGATACTGGAACATTTTGATGCCTTTTTTTTAATGTTGCCATTTGTGGAAATAAAAGGATTTGCAAGCAAATATATTCCTGCCGCATCATATTGTTGGTGGCAGATCTTTTAGGACTTGTCTTTTCACAACTGCTTCGAGTAGTTTTGGGTTGCAGCAATGTGCTGTTCATGTTTATTTTTTTTCTCTCCAGTCTCCCAGTGTTGTGCTGTCCTGTTTGTCCTGTCTTATGCTAAGGAAAGTGCCTTCACTTCTTGCTTTCAGGGAAGGTGCAGCCATGCCTCCCTCTGTAAGAATCTGTTTCACCTATAATTTGGCAACTAGGGCAGACACAGTATCCAATTATACTGCAAACAGACAGCCCGGGGTCATCTGTTCCTCTGTGAAAACCTGCACTGCTAAACCCTCAGTGGCAGGGAAAGGGCACATTTCTATGTAGAAAACCGAGTAACTGATGAATAAAATAGAAGAGCACTGTTGTGTGATGAGGGTTCTGCTGCCAGGCTGCTCTGATGCCAGTCCAAGCATCTGCATGCAGAGGACTGAAGTGCGCTGCAGGCTGCTAGTGCAGACTCAGTCAGACCTTAGTGTTGTGTACCACCTGCCTCAGATTGTTTCTTGAATATGTGACAGATAACAGAAAGCAACTAGAAACTAGGACATCAGCAACAATTTGTAGACTGTTGGATAATTGGATATCCTATGTGACCTGACATTGATTAAATTCTGCCTGATGATTGCTCAGTCTTGAAAAACTCTTGTATAGGTAGAAATCACTAGAGAACTTAATCTCAGAAGTTCTGTCATCCCTTGTAAATGTTACTGTATGCCTTTTCCTTTCTAGTTTGTGCAGATAACAACCATGTACGGACATGGACTGTAACTCGGTTCCGAGGCATGATTTCAACTCAGCCAGGCTCAACACCTCTTGCTTCGTTCAAAATCTTATCCCTGGAGGAAGCAGAGAGTCATGGCAGCTACTGTTCTGGAAATGACATTGGTAAGATGTCTCTCAAATGTGCTGTGCTGAGCCTGTACATTCACTGGTCTCATAAGAGTGTAACAGACCTCCAACCCTGTAACATTAAAGTCAGCTGATGGGTGTCAGCTCTTATGTACTGCTTTCCCCTTGAAAAGATTCACCTGGAGATACTATTTGGGCTGTATAGAGTGAGCATAGTTAAAGGGCTTACTCTGAAGGTGAGAAAAAGGGAGGAAAAACTATAAAACACAAATACTGTACCTCTTCCCTGAGCAACCTAATGTGGCATTTCACTTCTGATTTAACTGGAGAATGACAGAATGCCCAGGCAACTATTAAACCAGATGAACGTAGCAAGGGTTGGGTCTACTGGAAATTACACTTTACTGTTGAGTTTAGGTAAATTCTTGAAGTCTTGGCAAAGTGTACTGAAGCCTGGAGGCTCCAGAGGCAAATGCTGTCAGCACATTGCTATGGTAGGGTACTGGAGGAATGAAGCATGTAAATACAGGCAGACAGCCTAGATTCTTTTATGGTCTGAGTCTTGAAAATGAACCTTTGATGAAGAGGATGCCCTGAAAAGACAGGGTGGGGTCAGTACCACAGCAAGAACTCTGATTAAGCCTTTAGACATCTAGGAGCTGCAAAGTAAGTACTTAATGGTTATAGAGGCCTAATGTAGGGTTTGTACTGGCATTAGTACCTAACTCTTCCAGAAACATGCAGGAAACTCAAGACTAGTTGTCCTTAAAAACAAAAGATAAAAGATTTGTATCTGTAGAAACTTCTAACTGTTGGATACCTTTGTCTAGGTATTAGTCATCTTTGGTTCCCTGATTCTGATGTGGTCATAAAAATTGCAGTAGAGTCTTCACTGATCTTTCTGTTTTTGTCTCTAGGACCCTTTGGTGAACGTGACGATCAGCAGGTGTTTATCCAAAAGGTTGTTCCCATCACTAATAAACTGTTTGTAAGGCTGTCTTCAACCGGGAAAAGGTATCTCTGTATTTTGGGTTTGAAGTGGGAAAGGGACAAGACTGTTCAGGTGGTGGGGTCTCTGATCCCTAGAGGACACATGTGATTTTGAAAAATGTGGTATCAGAGCTCACTTCATGACCGCTCGCCTGCTGAGCTCACACAACTAGCATTTGTATGGATCTGCACAATCTGTAAGTCTCAGACATGGTACCATACTGACAGTAAATTCCAAAACTAATGCTGAAGGTGCTGGTGGCAGGGATTGTGCTGCTCACAAATGTAGAGAGCGAAGCAGATTCTCTCTTCCTTTTCACTTACCTTTGAAGACACTAGAAACTTTAAAACTGAGAGACTGTCTTCTAGGTCAGCTATCCAATTATTTGCTTAGGCATAATATTTAATTGTGGTGCTGCTGATGTAGTAAAAAAAATTGCCACATAGCTACAGCTGCTTTTCTTCCTGTCAGGCTCAGAAGATGGAAAGAGGTCAGAAAAGATGGTGCATCTCCATTCTATGCTTTTTATTAAGATGCATCTCTTGCCTCATACCTGAATCTGAGTGAAAACGTTTGTTCCTTCAGACTGTTGGGATTTGAACTGAGTACAGGAGAGCCCTGTGGGATGGCTGATTTGCTGCCTGGTTGTTTTTTTTTATTCTTCAAACTAGATTTGTGTGTAGTGGAGAGTGTTATTAGATAGCTTCTTATGGCACTTCTTGGGTAGTAATCTCAATGCAAAGGGCTAGCAAAACAAATTACCCACAGTATGCAAGGTTCTAGTGTAGAGTCTGACTTAGCAGCTTAGCTTTGGGTTCCTCTCACTCCTCACATGAGCCTCTAAAAGAAAGGGGGAAATGGAGACTCATCAAGTGATAATGCACTTGTCTGTCATAAGAGAAAAGTTATCTTTATAGATAGAGACTATCTACAGCTAAGCAGCATTGCTGGTCATGCAGGGAAGGGATTTCATCTGGAATAAAGGTCTTTTTCTGATGGCATGTTTGGTGCATTCTCAGAAAATTGAAACAGTGCTGACTTCACTGGCCAAACTGCCAGGTGCAGTTGTTTTGACAACCTGGGTCTGCTTTTCCTCTAGGATCTGTGAGATCCAGGCAGTTGACTGCACTACCATCTCATCATTTACTGTGCGAGAATGTGAAGGATCCAGCAGAATGGGCTCCCGGCCACGCCGCTACCTCTTCACTGGGCATTCAAATGGCAGCATCCAGATGTGGGACCTGACCACAGCTATGGACATGGTTAATAAGAGTGAAGACAAAGGTAAGTTGTGTCATGGCAGAACTGTGGCATGGTTCTTTTTATGTCCTTATGTGACCATGACTGCACAACATGGACTTGGGCACTAAGAGCTGTCTCTTTCAGATGTTGGTGGCCCCACAGAGGAAGAGCTGCTCAAGTTGCTTGACCAGTGTGACCTGAGTACATCTCGCTGTGCCACACCTAACATCAGTCCTGCCACCTCTGTTGTTCAACCAAACCGGCTTCGGGAATCTAATTCCAGGTAAGTCATTAAGCTAGTGGCACCAGCTTGCAGACACCAAAATTTTTACTCTTGAGATAGGCAAAGAGAGCTTTGGTGACCTGAAAACTGCTGCTGAATCCCTGAATCCATGCCTTAAGCGTCTTGAACTACACACATATACTTCTTGAGTTCTGTTGGTTTATGTGTGTGCAGATTAAAGTATACTGTGAGAATCTGAAAGCCTTTGTGTGGAGGTTGTGATAGGTATATTGCTATTTCCGTGAGAATTGCAGTGTGGGTGGGCGCAGGTTGTGCAGAACTGGCTGCTGTTCTCAGCCTAAAATCTGCTCTTCTCATCTTTGGTTTTTCTGTTTTTGAAGCCTCCAGTTGCAGCACCAGGAAACAATCCATGAAACAGCGACGTATGGTTCTGTGCGGCCATACAGAGAAAGTCCCCTATTGGCAAGAGCAAGGCGGACGGAGAGCTTTCACAGCTACCGGGACTTCCAGGGTTTTAATTTATCCAGCAAAAGCCCAACAGAAAAGGCAGCTGCTGCAAATGGGAATTCAAACCAGACAGAGGCCAGGAAGGCAGCAGCGGAGGGCACTGCAGCTGAGAGGAAGGCAGTCCTGACAGCAGCACTTGAAGCGCGAGGCACGGGTGTGACAGATGCAGGTGGGTGTTGCACTACAGAGATTCACCGTCTGCCAGAGAGTTCTCTGGATCTCAAAAAAAAAGGACCAGAAGAGGAGAGTGAAGCCAAAGCAGAAAGCAAAAAGAAAATGGGGTTTGAAGGAGCTAGTTTCTTGGGACGGAAGAAGGTGCCTCTCCTGGCCTCTGCACCAGTCCTTGCTGAAGGTGGGCCTGAATTACCTGGTGCAGCTTCTCCATCACCTACGAAGACGGCTGCTTCACCACGTCACCGGAAGAATGACTCATCCTGCCAAGACTACGGCTTGTGAAAACGTGACTGGTGTGAAAGATGAGGTGCAGGTGCCCTCTGGCTGGTGGCAGGCATAACATTAGGTGTTGTTGATTGTTTCTTGAATGGGACTTGGTTCTGATACTTGGAAAGAAAATTGTAAGGTTACGAGAAAGTATCTGGCTGCTTGCTGCCAAACCTTTGAAGAGTTGTCCACATTGATGTGTGGCTTTATGTCCAGCTCCGAAGTGTAGTACGGTACTCAGTCCAAAATATTGTGTGTTCTTGCGTAAACGTGATCAGGCATGTGACATGTGATTACTTTTGTTTTGGAGGAAGGGCGGGTGCTAAAGGAATACTTGGCTGCTATGGGGAAGGTGCCTTTTAGCAGCAGCCACACGCTCAGCAGAGCTGCTGCTGTCTTGGCTGGATTTTTGCCTGATACCCAGGGCTGCCTCTGAAGTCTTGTTTTGTGAATGGGATCCTCACTCTTTGTGCTGCTGTCTGGAATCTGAAATGTTTTGTGCAGGTTAAGGAGGAAGCTATTCACAATAGCTTATTATTTTGCCTCTTAGTCCAAATAAATTGCCAGAGGAGTGTTGCTTCTGCTTTCTGAAAAATGTGTGGTATCAGATGATGGGTTTTGCTGATTGTGGCTGAGAGGCTGCATAGAAATACTCTTGGCAGACTACACAGACCTGGCAGTCTCTTGAGGGGCTTTCTTGTCATTTTCTCTGGAAAAAGGACAGAGATGAATATGGGAGTAGGCTTACTGTCATGGTATAATAATTCTCAATTACAAGTGCCTTGACATGATACTTCCTACCTGTGTTGCCCTGACTGCTTGTTTTCTGCTAGTTTCCTGTGGGTGGTGAACAAGTTTTATTGTCTGTAGATGAGTAACACATAAACACAAGGGAAGGCTGTAACAGCAACTGTTGGGGGGGGGGGGGGTTGGAGGTTTTCTACCACCATACTTGGAGTTAAACATTAATTAATGGCTGTTTTTATTTACTTCAGGTGCAAGGGTGGGGAAGAGGGAGGAAGAGTATGCAAAGGTTAAAGCAATTCCTTAACAGTTCCTTCATTTGCTGTTATTCACCTGTGCATTAACACAGTTTGGTGGTGGAGCTTTGTCAGCCCAGGAGAAGACAGTGCCGTCCTGCCAGGAAGGTCCCTTTTAGCCACATGCTGGGTTTTGGACAAGCAAAACGACTTTCCCATACCAAATGCACCTCCCTGCTCCCACTCCCTACAACCCTCTTCATCTATGAAAGTTGAATGAGGGAAAAGGAGAGAGCCTCTACCATCACAGTCTTCTACTGCTGCATAACTTAGGGATTTTCAGACTGTTTCTGAGTTGTCAGTGCTAACGCACTGTTTGTACTGTACAGTAAAGAGAGTGAGAAAGGCCCAACTCACTGCCCCCACAAAGCGTTTTATCTTTTGACTTATCTTCATGGGATGGGGAAAGAGCAGCCCTGTCCCCTCCCCAAAATCCATGCAGGCTGCTTTTGGCAAGTCACCCACTTTGCATTTTCTAAAGAAGGTGAGTTGTGTTCTTCAGAGGTGGGTGTCGGTGAACGTGGTGTGCTCCTTGGTCACTGTGCTGAAGCCTTTGATGACATTGACAAGATCTTCTTCATCTACATACTGTGGGAGACAGGGAGAAAACAGGATGTAAGCTGAAGTTGTACCAGACTAAAGGAGATCCTTGTCCCTCATTTCTTTTTCCCTTCACCCACTAAAGCAAGAGCTTCCTCTCATAGCTTTGGGAAGCTGTTTCTTTGGCTGATGAGGATATATAGCTGCACGTAATATACTAATATACAGCTGTATAGTTGTACTTACATGCTGGGTGGGCTTAGTCCCCAAGGAATTAAATCATGAGGATGTGCTAGCTCTGAGAAAATGACTATGCTGAATCACCAAACCACTGACTCAGGAGGTCCAGGAGCTGCAGATCATGCAGATGGGAAGGTTAACCTGTAGGGGTTTTGCCTAGACCTAAGTATCATGTTCTTACTCAAGCCTTACCAGCAACTTTGGTCCTGCTGATGTGGTCTAAGCAGGTTTGGCAGCAATGCTAGCAACACTCTGCGTCCCACCCCTCCTAACTGGTGCACTGGAGGGGAAACCTCAATGAAGCTTGCCTGGATGTATGCACCAGTCTATCCTTCACCAGCCCACACTGCCCACCTCTAATTTTGTTACTACCTCACATGCCCTTCACACCCATCTGTCCCCCTTTTAGGAACCTCATTAGTCAGTGTGTTCTGGGAGGGAATATGTCTCACTGGCCCCCAAGCCCTCAGGGAAGGGTGGGAGCTGGGGGTGGAGGTTAAAAACCAGTTTGCTGGAGACAAAGATGAAGGGAAGTTGCCACTGTCTGTCATAACTTACTTTATCTGTGTGTTCATTGTCCATGTTGGTGGCACTGGCCAATCCTGATTTCTCTTGTGTTAAAACACACTGCTTGCCTGCTCCACAACCCCCTAGCCTCACATGGTCAGAATTAGAAGTCCTCTGTCATGAATACCAGAAGATCTGAGCATTCACATGGTTAAGCTCCATCAGCAACTTAGTCCAGGGTCACAGGATAGACGTCACTAGAACATGACCTCCTGCTTCTGGTCCTGAATGTGTGAAGGATGCCAAGACACCATTCTTGATGTGTACATTTGCTCAAATGCATGGAGAGGAAAGCCCACGAGTTGACCAAATAGAAGAGAATCCTTCAAGGTGCATATCCCCAGTAGACTGTGGGCTTACTGGTTCAATGGGAACACATTGATCATATGATCCTGTAAGAGCAGTGTGGGCCCACCTGTGGCTCCAGAGAGCAGCAGTAGGCAGGAAGGTTTTTGAGAATCTAATCTCTTACCAAGCCCTTCTAGGTCTCCTGGCTGATCTCCATCAGCTTTTGATATTTAGACCTTGTTATGGTTTGACAGCTGATGTACAACAGCATTGCGGGGAAACAGGTTCTTACCAAGCCACGGCCAGCAGCACGGTGATTGCGAATAATGGCATCCCAAGGTGGGTCATCAACAAAAGACTTTTTGTCGTAGAGGTCGAGCAGCTGGCTGACACTACGATGCAGAGAGGCTTGGGAATATGTGCGACTCAGTGGGCTCTGGCCTGCTCTTCTTGCCCCAGAGGCAATATGGACACTGCGGTTGCTCGTTGGAGAACCTCCTGGAATCTTCGTATCTTCCAGCCCCTACAAGGAAGATGCAAACTAACAAATCAGAAATAAAGGCCATGGTCTCAAAACACTTTTTCTGCACAAAACTAAAGCAGGAAAGCAAAAAAACAAAGCCCTTCCAGGATAAAAGAGAAAACCCCATGCTTCAAAAATCATGCAGTTATAACACAAGAGAAAAAACAGTAATAAGTGGACCTTGGCCTGTTGTAGGACAATCCTCATTAAAAAAGGAAAAAAAAAACCCCTAAAACAGGACATCATCTGATTATTTTTTTCCTCTCCTGTTTTTTCTTTCTCTAAGTAGCCAACAGACAGAAGTCCAAAGATTTTTGACTAGCAGACTGACAGCCCAGCCTTGCACAGCAAGAGGATTTTAGCAGACTTCTTTATTTCAGTCATCTTAAGCAGGGAGAAGGCATTCACCCACTCGAAGAAGCATGCAACGAAAGGTGCCTTGGCACATGTGCTTTGGGTCAGCTGGCACATCACACATCTTGCAGCTCTGCAAGCGAAGGACTCTACCTCATAGTGCGTTGTGTAGCGTTTGAGAGTGACGCTGCTTGATGAATCAGATGTGTCTGCAATGGTCTCAAACTGAGGTGAAAGAGGAAGGAGAAGCATTAGGGCAGGTGCAGCCTGTGCCTTATGGAGGGTGTGAATTATCTGCAGCTCTGTGAAGGTGGAGCAGGATGTGGGGGAGCAGGGGAACTGGCAAAGATGAGGCACTATTTAACTTCTAATTGATCATCAAGTACTGCCCCAAGTGTGGGCAGCCAGCACTGCTTGTCGTGTGACCTCACTAACAACTGAAACACAAGCAATTTTTGCCAATTTGTGGTAGCTCTATCCCAGCTTCTTGGAGAAGTCTTGTGAGACCTTACTGCAACTTTTCAGTACTGAAAGGAGGCCTGTAAGAAAGGTGTGGACAGACTTCTTAGCTGTTAGGTGATGGTTTTAAACTACTGGAGAGTTGATTGAGACTAGATTTAAGGAAGAGATTTTTCTACAGTGTGGGTAGTGAAACAGATTTCCTAGAGAGGTGGTAGATGCCCCATTCCTGGAAACATTCAAGGTCAGGTTAAAGGAGGCCTCAGTTAAAGATGTCCATGCTCACTGCAAGGGGGTTGGACTAAGTGATATTTGAAGGTCCCTTTCAGCCCAAAGCATTCTGTGATTCTCAAACTGAATCCTTCAACTGATGCACCGTAACAGCTTCATTCCTATTACGTTCATGAGCTTCTGGAAAAACTAAAAGGGGAAAGAAAAAAAAAAGAAGGGGCAGAAACATGGACAGGAATTGTGCAGGCATCCCAGCAGCAAGGGCATTTTGAAGTCAAGAGGAACAAGACAACATGACAGACTGTTGAGGAAAAGGAATCAAAACTGTAAGACCAAAAAAAGAAGTTTCTTATGCTCTTAGAGAAGGGGCATGCTGGAAATCTCATTGTTTCCCAGAGCTCCTTCATTGAGGCACAGATGCAGCTTCTTGGCATCAAGACAAGAAGGAACAGAATGCGTGAAGGATGTAGGAGTCACTGTCCTGCTTGATGGCACTCACAGGAAAAAGAAGCTGAGAAGTGACAAGAAGCATCATCATCCCAGGCCTGTGCCTGGAAAGAAGCACAGAAATGGAAGGCGCTGTTCAATTCTCTGTCTCAAAACAATTGCCCTGTTCCTTTTGTGTGGTTTTTCCTCAAAGGAGAAGCACTTCTACTCTGCAACACCGTGGACCATGTTCTTTAGCCTTTTTTTTACAGAATGAGAATGTGTCATCGTAAAAATGAAACAAAGCATTCTTCATCACTCCCCAGCAGTCTTCCTCCCACCTCTCCAGTGGTCCCACTGTGGCTTTGTTTACACAGATGCACACACAGATTTTGTGAAGGTGTTTGGCTTTGCCCCGCTTACGTTCACTCTCCTTGAAACCTTCCTGGCATGCAGCTTGTCCTAGAGCCGTCCAGCTGAGTGTAGGTGGATGCCAAAAAGAAACAGCGCTTCTCCCCAAGTCCTGCTTTTCATAGGAACCTCATAGAGACTCTGTGATCCTGGTTGCCCATCCACAGCGCATAGTTGGGAGCTCATGAAAGGGTCCTCTGAAAAGCACATTTTATCACGCACCGTCTCACAGCATGCCACAGCCTTTTCAGCTCTATTGCAGATGTCAGTTAGCATCAGGTGACATTAGTGGCTTTTCTTTTTTCTGTGTCTCCAGATCTAAAGTTTGTTTTGGCCATCAGCAGCATTTCAGGGCCTGCAGGGCAGGTGCTGTACCTTTTTGGTCTAAGCCTTTGTAGCCTGGTGCTCTGCCTTCATACAAGACAGCCCTTTGCCTACAACGAACAGCCTTCGTTTGGTAACCAAATGTGCAACAGATGGTGGAAGGAGGAAGAGAAACGGTGTGTGGTCAGATGAAAACAGAACACGGTGGCTACGGAACACTGGATTTTACCAAACATACCGGGTGGGTTTCACCTGTGGAGTAGACACTCATTGGTGATGTTCTTTTCTGGAGTGGAACTAACGGAGGTCTGTCTCGTGCATAGGGTTGCTTGTGGACTTTCCTTTGAAGAATTAAGGAGAGAAGAATAGCCAAGAAGATCAAACTGAGAACCACCATCAACACTGCAAACCACAACTCATTGTAGAATTTTGCATGTTTGGACTCGGCTTTGTCCTTCTCCCCAGGTGTTGTCAAGATCAGACCTGTAAAAATCAAGAGGGATTAGGGGAGAAAGGGAATGTTATTTCAGAAAGCATTTAACAATATGCTATCCCTTTTCCTTCAAATAAATTAGGCAGAAATTTAAGTAATTTTGTCATCATGTGCTTATTTGCACTTATGTTCAAGGTGGCATAATGGTTCAATATGCTAGCGGGCTGTCATAAAACGCTTACTACCCTCAGGAGACCCTGCTTAAAGTTCTGGCTTTGTTGCTTAGGCTGGAAATCACCACTGCATCAGCAGCTCTTGAGAAAGGAGGTGACAGAGGTGGAATGTGAGAAAAAAAGGGTTCTCCAAGTAACCTTGAAGAGTGGAAATGACTACAGGAGTTTCAGAGTGGTACAGGCAGAGGACATTCTCTCCAGCACTGTGTAGCTGCAGGCCTCTGCAGTTAAAAAGAGAGGAGGAAGATGAAACAGAAATGAATGATAAATTAGTACAAAAGCAAAAAACAAGACACATTTTATTCCTCCTTCCCCCACCTGTTAGGAAAAAACAGCTACGTGGTTGGCTTTGCTCTTCTCTTATCAACACAGGCGTAAGAAAGGGCACTTTTTATGAGGGCATGTAGTACTAGGACAAGGAGGGTGGTTTCAAGGTAAAAGAGGGGAGATATAGATTAGATCTTAGGAAGAAATTCCTCTCTGTGAGGGTACTGAGGCACTGGAACTGGTTGCCTAGGGAGGTTGTGCCTGCTCCATCCCTGGAAGTGTTCAAGGCCAGGTTGGATGGGGCTCTGCGCAACCTGGTCTGGTGAGGGGCGTCCCTGCCTGTGGCAGGGAGAATGAAACTAGATGATCTCTGAGGTTCCTTCCAACCTAAACCATTCCATGTTTCTATGAAATCTCAGTGATGGGATTTCCTGGTTATTTGCAATCCTAAATGTGCACTCCAGACTCGTGGCTGCAAGTTGCCTGAGGTACTGATGTTTGCTCTGGGTATAAGCAGAAATAAAAAAGCAAAGGAGCAGAGCGTGGAAGGTGATGAATGCAAAATAAAGGGGACTGTTTTGTAAAGCCTTTACAGCAGCCTTGCCTGCAGGAGGATGGCGTGGGAGCATGAAAAGGGATGTAGGGAAAATGCAGTGTAAAGAGGTATTGCAAAGACAAGAGTTATTGCAAATTACAAGAAGCTACACATGATGCAACTGAAAAAAACCAAATAAATGAAATACAGCCAGTATGTCCATTCTAAGTGGTCTGAGCTTAGCTTTGATTCCCATAAAAATAAGGAGTTAGTTAAAAAAGTTTACACTTTTTTTACTGGTAGGCAGCTGCTCAATGGACAACGAGTGACTGGAATGTCACCACACCAAACTTCCTTGTTTTCACAGAACTGGAAAAGGCCTTCTGGACAGCAGGGAAGTGGGAGGTGTTAGAAACCAGATCCTGACAACATCTCATATGACATTTTCATGCACTGGTTAGGGGAACACATCTCACATGAAACCACAGATGGTTTCTGGCTGGTCATACGCTCTTCTGACTGCCATGTGCTACACAGCAAATTATTGCCACAAATACATCAGTTAAATAGGTGCTAGGTGATTTCTTCACATATTTACCAACTCCATCTCCAGGACTGTACTTGATGACCGGTGTCACGGCGCTCCCTTCGTCAGTGATGCAGGTCACTTGAAACAAAAAGGCTGAGCAAAAAAGTTAGAAAATACTGTCAGCAGGAGAAAGCAGCTTCTTTCTCACCACAATGCACCAGCAGAGCTGGCCAGGTCTGAGAAAAGCCAAGGCGGGAACAGCACATAACCCACCCGAGTCCCACATCAGAGCCTCTTCTAACACATGGATATTGAACTTGTAAAGTATGAACCATGACACATGATAAGTAATCCCCCACTGTTGTGTTGCCTTCAACACCAAATCCTCCCCCTACTAATGATGTGTAACTGGCAACTTCCAGTTTCTTCACTTTCCCCTAGTCACTCTTACTCCATCCTTGGCTGATACAAACATGTTAAGAACAGCTTAAAAATTGTTAAAAGAAAAAAAGTATAATTGTAGTAATCAGAAAGATCAAAAATAAGTAAGAAAATATTTTGTCGTACCAAAAAATGCCGTTTCTTTCATTTTTTGTTTT
Source organism: Rhinopomastus cyanomelas (assembly GCA_013400115.1). NCBI lineage: Eukaryota > Metazoa > Chordata > Aves > Bucerotiformes > Rhinopomastidae > Rhinopomastus > Rhinopomastus cyanomelas. The sequence continues at coordinate 46,420 of VXBP01008041.1, forward strand.
AATTTTTCTCTCTTTTTTCCTTATTAGCAGTTTCCTTGTATCTAAAAGCTGTATTTCAAAACATGGATGATTGCAGGAGCTACTGACTTGACTTGATTCAATTGAAAAAAAGCAGGCTTCAGTCTTTTCTGAAGCTGAAGACTAACCTACATGTCCAAGAGTGGAGCCCTGAAAGGTGGAATGGCAAAGCAGCTCAGGGATTTGGGAAAGCTTAGTCCTCACAATCAGACAGGGCAGAGTCACCCAGTCAGGTACAACACTTAAGAGGAAGGTTTGCTCCAAGTTTTTATGTTTCAAGTGTCTGCTTAGATGCACATCAGTGTGTCTGTGGAACACCCCTGTGCAAGAGCCCTTGGAAGGGCTGTGGAGAGGTTTTCTAAAACTTAGCACACCGTAATATTAATTTAGCTCAATGGTCTTTCAGTGAGAGAAAGTTACAGAAACTGACTTTTGTCAGATGTCCTCGGTAAATACAGCTCCGTGTCGAAGCCACTGTAGATACGTTGTCCGCTCTCAGTCAGCGCGTACTCCTTCAGGCGCCCATTGAGCACAAATGTGCGACTCCAGTCTATGTGGATGGTGGACAAGTTGCTGACAATGGAGAACGGGGCCATGTACCGAGGAGCTGCAAAAGAAGGAGAAAATGTTAATTTCTTGCCAACAGGCCACTGAGTTACACAGTGCAGAGAAAGAGACTCTGCCCGATGCAGTCTGTCTCATGCAGTCCCTCTCCCTCCTGGCATATGTATTTGTGTGAATAGGGAAGACACAAGGAGAAACAGGAAAGCTGTGGTAGCGTGCCAGTGTCTACGCTGAGAAAGCAGACACATCTCGTGTCTTTAAAATAAAGACCTAGGACTCCTTTCATTTGCTCTTGTGTACATGGTACAGACACTAACGTGGCACAAATTAAATTCCAGCTTTTGGAGAGAGATAGGGAGGTACAGGAGGTAGTGCAAGTTCAGCTGCAGCAGGCTGGGCAGTGGGAATCAAACAAAAGGAGAGGACTCTTGCACGCCCCAAGAAATTGCCCAAGACTGTTGTTTAACACATGCACATGCATGAAAACTTGAGGACTGAAAAAAGCAAGAGCAGAGAGAAAAGAAACCCAGAACTCACTTCAAGGAGGAATTGCTGGGCTCAAGCCTTGACTTAAGTAAGGCATTTGACACAGTCTCTCAAAGCATCCTCACAGACAAACTGAGGCAGTGTGGTCAAGATTTTCGGGTAGTGAGGTGGATCGTAAACTGGCTACAGGGTAGAAGTCAGACAGTAATGGTCAATGGGACAGAGTCTAGTTGGAGGCCTGTATCTAGTGGAGTACCCCAGGGGTTGGTGTTGGGACCAGTCCTGTTCAATCTATTCATTGATGACTTGGATAAGGGATTAGAGTACACTGTCAGAAAGTTTGCTGATGACACAAAGATGGGTGGTGTTGCTGACACACTTGCAGACTGTGCTGCCATTCAGCGAGGCCTGGACAGGCTGGAGAGCTGGGCAGAGAGAAATCTAATGAGGTATAACAAGGGTAAGTGCAGAGTCTTGCATCTGGGCAAGAACAACCCCAGGTACCAGTATAAGCTGGGGACTGACCTGTTGGAGAGTAGTGTAGGAGAAAGGGACTTGGGTGTCCTGGTGGACTGCAGGNGAGGGGTGATCTCATTAATGTCTACCAACGTTTGAGGGGTGGGTGTCAGGAGGATGGAACTGGGCTGTTCTCAGTGTCATGTAGTGATAGGACAAGGGGCAATGGTTAAGCTGGAACGTAGAAGGTTCCACATCAACCTGAGAAGGAACTTCTTCATGGTGAGGGTGACGGAGCACTGGAACAGGCTGCCCAGGGGGGTTGCGGAGTCTCCTTCACTGGAGATGTTCAAGATGCGCCTGGATGTGTTCCTGTGTGATTTGGTCTGGGTGATCCTGCTGTTGCAGGGGGATTGGACTAGATGATCTTTCGAGGTTCCTTCCAGTCAGTAATGGTTCTATGATTCTATGATTCTAACAACTTGCTGACAAAAGACTTCATTTAAGTTTGAGGTGGTCCTTTTTTGTGGCTTTGCCATTAAGCCATGTGCCCAGTATATCCTGGTCTGCCCATAAACTGCTTGTCCAGCTGTACTTTGCTGCTAATTGCCCCCTGCCACTAAAGCAAACCTTCCAGTCAGGAGCAAGGAGGCAGCCAGGATGACTCGGGAGACCTGGCATGAAGAGATCAGCAAGGCAAGTAAAGTGAGAGTGAAAGAAGAGGGCTGCAGACCCAGAGAAAGGGGGTGTTAGAAATGGCTTTAAAATTCTGTTCTGATGTCTTACCAGTTCCTTTTGAGTTTTCTCCACTTAAAAACTCATTATCATGGTTTTTTAGATTGTGATTTAATAACAGAAAGCTTTCAAGATGAGGATCAGTGATGAAATTAAAGAAAACCTGGGGCTGTTCCACCTCAAAGTTTTAGCTAAGGATGCAGGAGTCACATTTTTTAGTAATTACTAGGCAGATCTACCATGTGATGCAAAAGAGGACTTTAGAAAGGTGATTCTGAAATCCTGACAGGAGACTACACGACAAAAAGCGAACATCCTCTTTGCCCTGACCTGGCAGGCGGAGGCAAAATGCCCATCTCCTCTGCTATGGAATGACTCTGGCTACAGCACTATAGATCTTTTTAATAAAAGCTGATGTTAGACTACTATATATTCAGTTTTGATGGCAAAATCTATTCTGACTGTAGGCACAGGTCTTGCATGTTTAATTTCCATGCAGGCCACCACGCTGCCTTAAAGCACTGCCTGTGGTGGTTAGATAAGATAGCAACCAATTCTTACTTCAGTGTCAACAAGGATCCCATCACTCAAATGACATCCAAGGAAAACTGTCACGAGCCCAGGCAGAAGAGCAGCATGAATCAGAACAGCATGATTCTTCCTGAAAACTATCGCGAGGCCTCTTTCAAGACCTCCTCTTTTCCCAGGGATTACTTATGGCAGTGTAGTTATGACTACACGTCACCTTTCTGGTAATACTTGCACTTTTTATATGCTCTGCAGCATTGCTGCCCATTTTCAGTAAAATAAAAGGTTTCTAGGCTTCCAGGATACAGGACGTGACATCAGATGATGAGCAAAGAAATATTTTTGAAGGAATGAGCAGTCTAGCCCCACAGCAGAATTTCAATGAGTGGGCAGCAGAGGCACAGTGATCGGGGACACAGAAGAGCAGGTGTCTGGGGACACTGTCTTTCACAGAGGTGGAGAAGTCACTTGGCACTGTGCAGTCCTGTGCATCAGAAGTGGGCATTGCTGAGCGGGGAGTGAACTGTTTCTCGTACTCACGCTCCTTTTCTGTAGTAAATCCAATCCATTCTGAGGCGCTGCTGCCAACAGAGTTGTATGACACGACTCGCAAGTTGTAAGTTGTGTAAGGCTCCAGGTTGGACACATTGGCACTCTGGCCTTTACCAGTGTACTTCACCTCAGTTGGGCCAGGACTGCAAGCCTTCACTGCTGGCTGCAGGTTCAGGGGACAAGCCATATACACATGGAGCTCATAGCTGAGAAGAAAGTTGAGATGTTGATTGATAAAGAGTTTTAATACCAAAACAGCAAATCATAGAATCATTCAGGCTGGAAAAAACCCTTGAAAGCATCAAGTACGACCATTAACTCTACTCCACCAAGTGCACCACTAACCCGTATTTGTAGACACCATATCAAAGGGATCTTAAACACATTCAAGGATGGTGACTCAACCACATCCCTGGGCAGCCGGCTCCAGTCCCTAACTACTCTTTTAGTAAAATAATTTTCCTAATGCCCAGCCTAAACCTCCCCCAGTGCAGCTTGAGACTGTTCCCTCTTGTTCTACCACTCATTACCTGTGAGAAGAGACCAGCATCTACCTCTCTACAACATCCCTTCAGGTAGTTGTAGTGGGTGGTGAAGTCTTTCCTCAACCTTCTCTTCCTCAAACTAAAGAGCCCCAGCTCCCTTAGCCTCTCCTTATCAGACTTGTCTAGGCCTTTCATCAACCACATTTATCTTCTCTGAGCCCACTTCAGCACCTCAGTGTCTTCACTGAATTGAGGTGCCTGATCACAAATTCCATCCCAATTGCTGTATATCTGGCTACTGGAGAAGAGAAGGGACCTCAATCCCAGCTTCTGTCTTGTGACTTTGGCCAGAGTTGCAAGATGACTACAAGCAATCACGGTCACACTGACAATGAAACTGATGACAGTTACCTTGCTGCTCACTTCTGCCAGTCAGGATTTGTCTAACTATCAAGAGAATGAGGCTGTCTCTGCTGCCACTTGAGGTCACAACCTTTTGGCTGAGCAACCACAGCAGTCAGGAAAATTACTTCCGCTCACAACAGCTCATCCTCTCTATCTTCATCCTCCCCAAAATCCTCCTCAGGAGAAAAGCAGTTGCGAACACCTCCCAGATGGTATTCAGGCCACAGGGGATATCACCACCAACACAGGGAAGGAGGACCATGGCCACTCAAACCAGCCAGTGGTCTCAGCCCTGTGATTTCAGCTCCTGTTGGTCTGCCTCTACCTGCAGCTGAGGTGTGGAAGTTGGGCTGGGTGGCAGCTCCTACCTGGTGACAATGCCATTGGGTGACTGAGGGGCACTCCACTGGAAAGAGGCATTCCTGGAGGTCACGGTGCGGATCTGGGGTGGGGGCTGCTCCGAGGGTGGAGCTGGCTGGGTGGTGATTTGGGTCATGGGTCCTTTGCTGCAGCAGTTGAAGCAGGTGCAGGCCTCCACGCCAATGGAATACGTGGTAAAAGGTTTCAGCCCATGTATTGTCTGCTGGGTGGCAGTCCCTTCTGACAGCTATGAAAATTAAGAGGGTACTTGTCACAGCTTCAAGCACTGTAAGTACTAAACAAGAGTTATGGAAGTGAAATAACTCCAGAAGAAGATGGGCTCAAGGTTCTGCATATTCCTTTAAGCCTGGCATTATTGCAGCTGTTGTGTACTGGGAACTCTGCATTCGTTTTTCTCCCATTATGAAGTTAAAGGGCACCATTCAAAGGAAAACACCATCCCACCAGTGGCCTCACAGACCTCTTGAGTTGAGCTGTGACCACTGTGTGTCTACTCGCAAATGTCATTCTCAGGAACAGAGAAACAGAAAACCTTTAAGAGAAACGCTGGTACTGGAGAAAAAAGGAACTAATGTGGAAAACAACTCCACGGTAAGTGTGCCAGCAAATCCTCATGCGTATCTTACAAGCTTCCTCTATGCAGGTTCAGGAGGCAGCACTGGGCAGGATGACATGAATGAGACCAGACACACAGACAGGAGAAAGTACTCTCTGGAAGGTATCGCTAGTCCAGAGCCAAAATTGTTAAAGCTGGGAAAAAGCTCAAACAGAAGCACAGAAGCAGAGTTGATGATACTCACCACCACATCAGTCCCTCTGGTATCATTAGCAAACAACCTGTAGATACTGACCACCCCGTTTGGCTTAAGAGGGGGGCTGATGTTCACCACGGCCATTGTGGATGCCACCGTGTCAAAGACTGGAGCTCCCAGCCCCTCAGGAGGGGCAGGACCTGTCCGACAGCGGGACCAGCTGCTTGGTGTCCGTCCTGCCGAGTTTACTGACCACACCTTCAGCACAAAACCAGAGAGAATGTTAGCGAAGGACTCTAGCCCACAGAACATCCACAGGAGTGCTGCTGTAGCAGTACTGCCATTGAGAAAAGCACAGCTGTGCAAAACGTCCCTTGACCACTGCCTGGTACCCGTGTTGGCCCCATGACTTTCTACCAGAAGAGTGGAGTACTTCCCACTGCTACGTTTAGGGAAGAGCAGCAGCCTTCACGTCTCAGGCAGCGTGCTTGTGCGTGCTCTTTGCACCCGATCTCCACACTGAATTCCCAGCGCTGTCTGTGTCATGCTGTGCAAAGACAGCTCCTGGAGAAGTTGTGATCAGCAGAGATAAAGCTTCCAAAGACACTTCAGCGGAAACACTGACACCCAGTCCTGCCCATTTCTCCCTTTCACACATTTTGTTTATCAGCCACGATGATTTCAGCGTGGCACTGTGGGGCACTTACCTTCACTTTGATTGAATGGCGCAGGCCAAACTCAAGTCACTCTTTAGAATCGCAAAGTTTCACAGGAACATCCTTCTCTTAAACACACTAACCTATCAGTCATTTGGCAGCACTCTCAGAAACCCATGGTGTAAATAAAGCCCACTGGAACGTACGGTGAAGTCGGCTTCTCTCATTTATTTTCACAACATTAGCTTTATTGCCTGAGCACAAAGGCAACTGCTTCAGTTCCAAGATTTAAAAATTAGGAGCTTGAATTAGGCCTGATTAAAACCCACATGTCTCTATGAACTATGCCTACTGGTTCTGTCAGCTTCCCAAACCCAGAGTGATCTGCAGACTACCTAAAACTCAGCACTTATTAAACACTCTCTCCAACAAATCTGCATGAAAATTAAATTTTGCTTTCATCAAGGAGTGAATAAACATATGGAAGGATGTGTAATCTTATTTATCAAAAAGCATTTGTATAATTAAACACGAATATCATAAAAGGTCGCCTTAGGTCATCATTTGCATGAGTAAGTAATTTGTAGAATGTCAGGTACAATAGACAGAATAGATGGATGTGTGAGTGTATAGGGTTAAATTAGGCTCAATATTAGCCAGCCACATAGTGATCAATCAGAATGATAGATCTAAATGGCAATCCAAGAGGACCGTCTGAGTGACTTTTAGTGTAAGTATTCCTTACTAAGCTTTCATGTTGAGAGGTTTTAACTGCAGTAAAACACATTCTTATGGGTTCTGCTCTGGGAAGAGGTCCCGGGGAAGTGGATGGTGGGACTGTGCTTTCAAAAACTAGGAAGTTTAGAAATAAGAAACCTTCAAAACTGACTCTGGAGTCCTTCCAACTTGCAATATTAAGCTCCAAGACCACAGGACAATTCAGAAGGAGCCCGGGGAAGAAAAAAGGCCAACAGCCATCACAGTGGCTTTGAAGAACGTGAATCTGCCAACTGCAGATGCGAAGCTCCTGCCTGATCCCACCAGTAACATACAGCACTACCCAGTGAAACACTACGCAAGCTCCAGCGATGCCCTACGATAAGAAGCTCAGGCACATTTCATTTTCAGTGAAATCAGTAATATATCTCTGTTGTGAACTTTTCACAAAGTCAAACTCTGTTCACTTTACTGCAGGAGGTCAAACCCTCTACTGCAGTTCAGTTCCAGCTGCTACAAAGATTTACCCACAGTCGTTCATTTCAAGGGGTATATTTCTTTGTGGAAAGAATAAGCCACACATGGGAAAAAATCTGCTCTGAGTGTGCCACTGGCATCGACTCAGCACTGACCTGAGCTCCAATGCTCCAGTTATATCCAGGTTGTGGCCTTAATAGGCGCAGAGCGGAACCGTGTTGGACCTCACAGGCTGAGCAAGCTGCCCAGAGCAAAACTGAAGGCTGTGAGTTAGGGACAGAGGCTCTCTATGTAGCACAGGAATTCAGCCTCAGAATGGATCCCTTTGGAACTTCAGAGGAGACAAGGATGCAACTCACTTAGGATGTAGACACCTCACTGAGGACTGGATGGAGACACCTTCCTCCACTGATCCCCCCATATGATGGATCCCTATACCTTATCTTTTTGAAAACAAGGTTTATTTAGACAAACAAAGGCACTTCTTTCAAAACACTGCCTTAGAACACAGGAAAAGGGGATGCGTATCCTCTTCCGCACTACAGCTAATTGGTTAAAGGACTCCTCCAGAAGTTTACGTTCAATGCTCACATGGAAGCTCTGCCGGAGCAGAGGATCCATCTTCATACTTAGGTTGTTTCCATTGCTCTCTTCAGGGGTGTTTCACTTTGTATGCACACACTGAAATTCAGACTGATTGGGCAGAGCACAAGCAAGTGGAAGCAGAGACAATTCCCCAGCTCAGCCCTCCAGGGAAGTGGAAACTCTGGAGGTTGTGGTCCATTCCCCAGGCACCACATGCCTGTCCCTTTGGTAAAAAGGCCAAGATCATTGCTGCGTCTGTGTGAGCCTGACAGGCAGGCTGCTCTGTGATGCCTTCTAGGCAGACACCAGCTACTCAGCCCTGCCAAGGCATACTTCCAGCAGAAAAGCTCTAGAAGTTTTTCTGTGAAACTCTCTAACACCAGCTTTGAGACAGCTGTGATAGCTAAAGAGGACTTCTGAGGATCTAAATTCTGGACTTACACTGACCTAAGCTGGATTCCCTTAACTCCCTCTGCTTCTGCTCAACCATCTGTGAAAGGATAGATGGGGATAAAAATATTTCCCTTGGAGGACTGCTGTCCAAGTAAATCCTGGTCAGTGTTTGGAGACTTGGAGCACTAAGTACAGATGGCAATGCTGATCTCTAGCCATTTCTTTGCAAGCAGAAAAGACACAGCACAGCAGTGGAAACTGCAGTGAGGAACACCGGTTTAAATCAGAGAGTTTGGTCATGGTTCCTCAGAAAGTCACCACAAAATGGTCATGGAGAGAAGCCATTGCCTGGCTAGCCCAGTCAAACGGTAATTTCACGCTTTGGACTTTTCTAAAAAGCTTTTGGTCTCACAACAATCCTTTCTAAATTGTAATATAATCAGCACCATAAAACATTTAGCTGCATTCTTATAAAAATGTGAAAGGCTCAGCAGGCAGCTGCTTATAAAATAAGGAGATTATAAACCAGCCCAGAGGGACGTGGGCCAAACAAGAAGCAATCAATCACATCTCGGGGACATCTGAACGGCAAAAGACAGGCAGAAGAAAGCCAACAAAAGTTCCGTGCAACTTGCCTTTCTGAATACAGTGCCTCCAAAGGCATGAAGTCTGACATCACGGTGCGTGGCTCAGCACCCTGCCAAAGGAGGCGCTGCGGGGGATGGCTGCACTGTCCCACCACAGCCAGGAGAGGCCTCTGCGGGCTACTGCTGAAAACGTTTCGTCACTCTCCTGGCCCCTGGCCCAGACTGCGCTTTGAAATGGAGCCTTAGAGACAGGCAAAGTCTCTCCGGAGACCATAGATTCAGAGGATTGAACAATTCCTCTTACAGGCAACTAAGCTGTTTTTTTTTTCCATCACAAAAGAGCCTCCACAGATCTCCGCTCCTGGAAGGAACCAGTGATCAGCTGTTGCTCGAAATGATCGCAGGACTGCTTCAAGGTTCACCGGCACAGCAAGAAGGGACAAATGTGAGAAGCATGAAGGGAAGCACTGAGGAGATGGCCACAGCCTTATCACATCGAGTCCAGCCTGTTCAAGCTTAGTAAAGTTGAGTAGTAATGATCCTCAGGTATGAGTGCAAAAGAAATCATGGTATTGTAGATGCTGAGAGTGGGAAAAAATCATCAGATGCCTTGCTCCATCTCTGAGCCACACAGGTTTGTCTGCTGCTACACTCTTGAAAACCAGGTCCTTACCAAGGAAGCTAAACTAAACAAACGAAGCTTTTCATAGAATCATAGAATCATTAGAAACTGGAATGGACCTCAAAAGATCACCTAGTCCAATTCCCTCCACTACTGCAGGATCACCTAGACCAAGTCACACAGGAACACATCCAGGCGGCTTTAAAACGTCTCCAGTGAAAGAGACTCCATAGCTCCCCTGGGCAGCCTGTTCCAGTGCTCTGCCACCCTCATTGTGAAACATTTCTTTCTCATATTTATGTGGAACCTTCTATGTTCCAGCTTACACCCATTGCCCCTCGTCCTATCTGTGGAAGGTACCAAAGGGAACTGAGGGAAACAGCAGGACTTGTGCTTCCACAGCTCCTCCAGTGCTGCAGTGCAAGCAATGCACTGGAAGAGGAAAACCAATGATAAAGCAGGCAAGCACTATGGCCTTGCCACAATGAGCAAGAGAAGGTGAAGAATCTGCAAAACAATGCACTAAACTCCTCAAAAGACAAAGACCGTCCCTGATTAAAAAGAAAACTCAGTGCATAGATAAAATTTCCCCAATCCAAAAAAGCAATTCCTCGATCACATGACTGATTAGGTGAAGAAGAGCAACCATGGCTGACTGAGCGGCGATTTGGGAGAGGATGTTGTGCAGGCATTAACACCTGCCAGGTCTCGTCTCAAACCTGGCTCAATCCATGCAATGGGTACTACAGCCACAAACACAGGGAAAACAAAAACTGGGAAGTCCTGGGTGGGAATCCTTTCTGCTCCTCCTACCAAGGGGTACCTCAAGCAGACAACAGTTTACAGAGGAGAAATTCTAAGTTGAGGAGCACAGCATCCAGGTTTTAGATGTATTTAAACAGAAGTCTGCAAGAAAAATGAACAGACCATAAAATTGGCTGATTAAAATTAGGGAAAACCAGAGCTGCTCCCACTCACCATCAGCTGCGGCACCCTCACAAGACTGTCTTCTCATCAGAACTGGCCTGGGTAATCTGGAGTTACTTCTGCAACATCAGCACAGCCCAGGGCACAAAGCTCGTCTACCAAAACCTAGGATTCAGCATTAGGATAATGTAATCACATCTAGGCACTGCGGTGTCAGGCACTCAGTAGGAAGTTTCAAAAGTGGTTGCAGTCTATGGAGGACACAGCAAAGGCAAGGGAAAGAGAGTATTGTGTCCATCGGGACCCGGAGTACAAAAAGGTAGTAAACAAATGCGAGCTTTCTGATTGCTCATCCTCAGATCTATACTTTTCCCTCTTCAACATTGCTAGTACCCTTAGAGAGGCCATAAACATAATGGCATAGCTTTTAGGTCCAGACTTCTAGCACTGTGATAATTTGAGCCTCTTAACATCACTTTTTGTCTCCGCTGTTCAAACACTAACGATAAAAGTACTCAGCCAATGCCAAAGAAGGGAAAGACAACAGGTAAACACTTTAGGACTTAAAATCACGAAATTCAAAGGAAGCTCATTTCATACAGCATAGTATAACACCAATAATTAATGAGAGATGTAAACAGGTTTAACTCTAAAAGGTAGAAAATTAAATGATTTGTTTCTTATGGGTATATAATGAGATAGTTACCAAGTTCCCGAGAGAGAGATAAGCAGATATTAAAAGGTCTTTCCAATACCTGTAATGGCTAAGGGCAACGGCTAATTCAATAGATTCGATCAAAATCACCACTTCTTTCTCTGTTTCTGATTTATGACTTTGGCTGTAGTTAGTCATCACTCATTTTAGTTTGCTTTTCAGCAGTAATAAATTATGCCTCATAAATAAAAAGATACAATCAAGGAAATCATATCAAGTCATCTGCAGCCCTGGAGTATATTTTCCCCTGGTACTCACACTAATGCCTTTTTAAAGGATATCTTGCCATGGTTTTGAACACGTCGGAATCAACATTTCCTGAGAAGGGTTTTGCAATAGTGGTGCTGTGACAGCATCACTGGTAATTTTGGAAGCAAACAAATCCAGCCGAACATCTGCATTTAGTTTAATAAAGAAAAATCAAGGTTTGTTGCATCATTGCATTGTTTACACCCTTGAATTTAGGATCGTGTTGACAACAGGAACATGGTGTCTGAAATGGGGCTTATTGGTTTCAAATGGGCCTTTTCCTTACTGTGGGTAAGGAAGCAGGGGTAAGGAAGCATCTTGTTCTGTAGAGGAATATGTAGAGTAGATATCATAATTACATCAATGAAACGTTATATTTACGTCTACCTAACGTTTCAGAAACTGAAGTCAAGCTCGATAGCCTAGTGCCAATGTAGTATGTTTGCTTGGAAGCAGGGAGCACAGGAAACCTCTTCCAAGCCAAAGGAAGAGGGGATAACAAGCAGGGACTGCAAGAAAGAACTGCACATTTTTTTAGTTCCCTGCTTTGTAGTGCATCTTTCCATCAGGGAGACAGGAAGAAATGGTGACTTAAAACAGCGAAAGGGAGCCCGATATGAGGGATATTACCAATGGGCAACTATCCATCACTGGCCAGTCAGAACACTGGTTTCACCCCATTTTGAGATGTGGAAGTCACTGAGCAGTTTATCAGTGACTAAGTAGCACAAACTGGAGCTCAGCCAAGGGTTTGAGAGGCTGGTAAAGCACAGGCCATTCCTGTCTTGTCTGAAAAGCAACCAAGGGGGCCAGGTAGACGGTTCTTCCTTAAATTTCATGACTTTGCATCTCTTATCTCTTCAAAGTCAGACTATGATTTGTTTACTCTCCGAAAGTCCAAGATGAAGGACCTACATTTCTATTGGTAGATCTTGGGGTATTTCTAGACCCTTCACTTGGCTATGGTAACTGGAATGTGAAGCACACTTCACCAGCGAGAGGGATGCTGTGCCTGCTGTAAGGTCAGAGGCAGACAGCTTCATGGCTGGGGACCCTGCTTTGGTGCACCGGATACTCCTCCTGGAGAATAAACCTCTGCAGGGGCCCATAAAACTTTCTGAAAAGGGACAATCCTATTTTTCTGTCTGTTACATCTTCCATGCCTGCCAAATGGAAATAAAGATGTGTTCTAACTCAGGAAGACATTAAGTCATTAATCTGGAGAAGGAATCTTAAGGACACAATTAAGCACCGTTATGGGGGAGTGACAGTGCACTTGCATGGAAATCACCATCCTCCAGCAGTGCTGCTTTGCAGACTGATTCTAAATGCCACAAGTCTCTGCTCAAAAAGCTGTTCCCTTGGCTGAGAGAAACATCTGACTCCATGGGTTGCTATATAGTACCACTGCACACTATCCTCAATAATGCCTGAGAAGTTTCAGAAATATTCCAGGAATCTACAGGCAAACTCATTAGGCTTCATGTTTGTTTAAAACTGGTCATGTTGTTGAGTGGGGTTTTTAGGAGATCATACAATTTGATCTATTTAAAGCGGCTGAGGATCTCAGAGAGAATCCCAACAACTATCTAAAAGGCCAGATGCTACAGAAAATACAGATACCCAAAGGTACGAATATATGGGTAGAGGGAATGTCAAACATCTAAGTCATTATTTTATAAGGTATTAATGCTTGTTAAAATCCCACTGAAACATGGCAGGTGGTAATATGCTCGTGCAGATCTAGCCCTTACAGAATGAAAGTGCTTCCCAGTGACCAAAACATTTAGGGAGCACAGTCCCCTTGGCTAGCATGGTAACTTCTGCATCTGCATCTAATCTTCCTAAATATTCAGCTGAAATAATAAAAAAAAAATCAACAACACAAAATGCAACTCCAAAATCCTGGCTTCAGCTCCAAAAAAGTTGCAAAGGTTCGTTTAACTAAATATCAGTACCTCCAAAATATGCTGGAGAGAGTCCCATCACTGCACTTTGATTTTATCTGCATTCTGCTGGAGGAAATTCAGTTGCATTTAAAGTTTTATGTCCAGCAAACAAGCCTCAAATGCCGAGACAGCAGAATCAATATCCAGTTTAAGTGAAATATAAATCTGGGTTTCATCAGCATAATAGCAAAAGCCAAGCCCCATACTTACGAATAACTTGTCTCACAAGCAAGCTATAAATTGTCAACAATGGAGGGGCTCAGAATAGATCCCAGAGGTCTCCTGCAAGTGACAGATGCGGAAGACAAACACATGCATGTGAAAATGTTTCATGGTGAAATAAATGGCCACCAGTGAAAAAAACACAAAAGTGATTTAAAGTCCCAGTCAGCAGCTCAGGCTGGTTATGGAGTAGAACCAAGATGAAAAGCAGTCTTGAATACAGCACAGTAAACCACAGGAATCTGGTCAAGAGGCTCTCTCTTATCTGCTGCTGATAGATCATGAAAACCTTTGGCTCAGGAAAGTCCCTGTGGTATCAAAAAACAGCTTCTGACTGAGATAGTTGGAACTCTGTGCAACTGAGATTATCCCACAGCCACAGTCTACAACTTCCAACTTGGAAAGTTTTTCTTTATCTAAGGAAGATTCCCGACTGATAAGCAGGGGATGGGTCTGCTACAATGCTTGCTTTCTCTTCAGCCCTATCTGCACTTGAGTTCACATTCTTCACAGATCATGTCCAAAGTGGCAAGAGACCTGGTCTAAGAATAGTTAGGCCATAGGGAAACCACAGTAAACATAGAGCAGACTTCACACCATTGTTGCCAACAGTTGGACCCTAAACAGGCATCAGAGGAAAGGTGGGATAAATAAACGTAAACCTTAATATTTGCACATAGTAGGACTTGAAACACAGTTCACCTCACACTTAAGGTTTGAGCAACCATAACTTTTGCTTTGAAAAGTATTACTCTAGCATCTCCATTACTGCTAACTTCAAGAAGACGTCATTTAATAACTGCAGGAAATTAAGCAACATGGACCCACAACTAGAAGCAGCAGCAGCCTATTCACAGAGGCTGGTCATTTCCTTCAGCACAAAGCAAACAGACACACTTTTCACACTGGCTGCTGCTCTACAGACATGCTGCCAACCCAGAAACATCTAAAGGAAGTAAAAGAGGTTTGTGATTGTCAAGCAGAGAGGAAAGGCTCTGTGAATATATCAGTGACTACACTTTGCTAATAGCGTCCCAGACTGTCTTTTCAATAGTCTCCTCTGAGTGCTTTTCTTACTCTAATTACAGCTGCTGGATCTGAATTATGAAGAAAGCCACTCTACTCCCTTCACGCCTGAGGCTCTGATAGTAATGGAGCAGGAGGCAAGGGACACAAGTTGAAACAAAGGAATTAGATGGAAATAAAAGTAAGAGATATGTAGTTAGAAGCTGGAACATTGTGCCAGCGCAGACTGTGCAATCGCCATCCTTTGAGATGGAAGGATAGAGAACTTGATCCAAAACTCAACTGGACACAGCCCTGAGCATCCTGCTCTCTCTGGACCTGCTCCAAGCAGGGAGTTAGGCTAGGTGCCATCTGGATGTCCTTCCCAGACTACATGATTTGGTGAGTCTACAACACATGTACATGTAACAGTTAGACAGTCGAATGTGATAAATCAACATTTCAGATTCAGTTCCTCATGGATTTTGGCTAACAAAAAGTACAACAGTAGCAGTAGAACAGCGCTACCAAAGAACCTGACTTGTACAGTACATTCTCAACAAATTTGCAGCTGACACCAAACTGGAGGGGACCAGATGATATGTTGAAGGCAGGTCTGCCATCAGAAAGGCCTAGAAGAATGAGTCACCTGGAGCTTTATGCATTTCAGCAAGACAAATGTCAAATTTTCGTTCTGGGAAGGAATAACTTCTTGCAGCATCACAGGGTAGTGACAGACCAATACTGAAAAGGACTTGGAGGTTTTAGAGGCTAGAAAGCTGAATGTGAGCTAGCAATATAGTCTAGCAGCAAGGATGGCCAAGAGCACCCTGAGATATTTAACAGGAGCATAGCCAAGCAACGAAAGGAAGTGATTACATGGTTTGACTTCTTATTTGTTCCATTTTTGTCTCCAAATACAAGAAAGTTATTGACAAATTTGAGCAAGTTCAGTGGAGGGTCACCAAGGTAGTCAGGGGGTTGGAGAACTTGGTCTATGAGAATCTATTTGGCTTCAGCTTGCTCAGTCTGGAGGAGAGAAGGCTTTAGAGGGATGACACTGCAGTCTCCCAGCACCTATCCACAGACTGACAAGAAGCTGGGCCCAGGTTCCTCACAGTGGCACATGGTGAGAGGGGACAAGAGAAAACAGGCATAAGTTCAAGCAAAAGAGGTTCAGACTGCAGATGAGAAAACCTCTTTTTCATAATGAGGACAGTCAGGCAGAGGAGCAGACTGTCCAAAGGCTAAACAATCTCTCTCAGAGCTTTTCAAGATGCAGCTTGATAAAGACCTTCACAACATCAACTGACATCTTAACTGACACTGCTTTGAGCTGGAAGTTGGACTGGATGGCCTTCTTGGAAGTTGGACGGGGAACCCTTCCAAACAAGAAAGATGGCCCCCATCTTGTAGGAGTTGAAGAGGTGCAATGCCCTCTGCTTCAGATGTATCAAAACAAATCCGTGCTTGAATTTTTAATTCTTTTTGTCTCTATGAAAAAGTGTAGAGACTTTTGAGCATTGCCAAACGCATCTTCAAGATATATCTTGTGGACAAATATTGTGTACAGAACTAGTAGTGAGCCTTTCTGGTACCCTGGCTGGTGGTGAATAAGCGTGCCTGTTTGTAGGCAACACTGTAGTTCAAAAATCAGCCTCAAAATCTGAGAATCACAGAATCTCTTTGGTTAGAAGAGACCTTTAAAATCATGAAGTCCAACCATCAGCCCAGCCCTGTCAGTCGTCACTGAATCACGTCCCTCAGCACCACATCTACATCTATTAAATACCTTCAGGAATAGTGATTCCACCACTGCCCTGGGGAAACTGTTCCAATGTTTGAACCTCATCCTACTACAATAGTACATTCCCTTGCTTTTAGAAACAACAAATTATGTTGTTTCTAAACAGGATTTTTTTAGAAATTCTGGAGTTTTTTGTGTGAGGGTCCAAACTCCACTAACTCATTAAAAAAGCTGAGGAAAGATGTTATAGACACCAAAGGTCCATAGGCTGAAATCAAGTAGAGTTCTACATTATCACAAGTACTGTATGTTAACAAAATGAAGCTATAGCTTGTGACTTCAACACAGGAAACAACTACACGTAAAAGAATGGTAGGACTGGTCTTACTGCTTTGTCTTAACCTTGTAAGAGAAACAATAGTAAAAAGACCTGCATGCATGAGAACCCACACTAACCATCAACAGCAAATTAACTTTTGAACCACCGATGAATACTGCTTGTGAGCCTAACATCTAATTTAAAGAGAAAACAAACCTAGTCCCTCTTGATGCAAACTATAATCATAGTAAAAAATTAGATTGGGGGAGGATGGAAATAGAAAGAAAAACTAATTAAATGAAGTTGCCTTTTAAGAACTAGAATTTCTCACCACTCACACAGCATTAGAGCCTTCCAAAAGCTCTGGAGGGTACTCGAACATTTAATGTATCAGAAACTCAGGCACTTACAAATAAACCAAAGGCAAGTGAATGCTGAATGAGTGCATTGCTTGCGCGAAATTATTTTCAGCTTCTCAACTACTTAAAATACATTAACAATAATCATTCCAGGATCACAATACTATTAACTTTAGAAATGAGAAGCGTATGTTCATGGTAAGTGCAAAGTAAAGTTCTCAAAGTGAACCCAGATCATAATCAGAGCTGCTAAATGGCTTCAATTCCCACCTGATATTCGTATTCTGTGTAAGGCAGCAACTTGTCATCTTTGAAGGAGGTTGAAGAGCCGTTGTAAACAAGCACGAGCTCTAAATTTATGTGGGCTTCAGTTGTTCGCCTTCTGTAAAGTTCATAGTATAAAATCTTCCCATTTGGCTGCTGTGGGCCAGTCCACACAATGGATGAAGCGGACTGGAAGCCCGTGGCTGTTGTCTGTATTTCTATGAGAGGGGCAGGCTGTGCAGCCGGTGGTGCTTCCAGGGTCTGTACCGATGCCCACTCACTGGAGGCACAACCCAGCTCCGTGCAAGCCTGGAGCTGCACTTCGTACCTTTGGGAACACAAATCAGGAGCACAGTGATTAAAACGCTGCAGAAGCAAATCTATACTGTGTGTGGGAGCTGGGGAACTTAATTTTCTCTTGGTTTTTAGCATTTTAAATAAGAAAACAAATTTCTACACAGACTTTACACTGTGTCCTGTGTAGCACAAGAGAGAACACTGGCTTCTGGGTTTGCATTTGTTGCTTTCATTTCAGAGCAGTTAACATCTGCAGGAGTTAAATGATCAAAATAATTTTGATTTGGCTAATATGAATAAAAATGATGATACATTGCAGGAGATGATTTGGATGTAACTTGGGAGCTACTGTTCTCTCTCTGGATTTAGATTAGTTACGTGTAAATAGTAGACAGACTTATCAACCATGTAACACACACAAATTATGCTTGCACAAATATATAAGGAAAGGTCAGGTAAATAATCAAGAATTATTGGGTAAGACGCTACTTCAGCAGCAAGTGCTCCTTCTGAGTTTTAGCTTTCACTTAAACACAGGTTGCTTGTTTTCATCTTGAAGGTGTGAGCGTGTTCCTGGTGTGACTCCACCAATGTCAGCTCAGCTACACTGCCAATGGGCCAGCTAGCAGGTCTTTGGTCCCCACCCCAAGTTTTGTCAACCAAACCTCTATCTATTCTAGAATGCAGATGTCTTGTGATAGATGCACAAGTTTTCAGGCTGTGGAGTCTAAATTACCCCTTGTCCTAATTACAACCTAGAGTCAACCCAATGTACTTGATCAAGAGGAGTTACTGTAAAACACATATTTATCATATGCGTTTTAGGGAAAAAAAACCCATATGCCTGACTGTAGACTCATAGACTCATTCAGGGTGGAAAAGCCCACTGAGATCATCAAGTCCAGCCAATAACCGTACTCGAACAAGTTCACGTCTAAACCACATTGCTGAGCACCACAACCTTTAAACGCAGCCAGAGGTGGTGACACAACCATCTCCCTGGGCAGCCTGTTCCAATGCCTGACTACTCTTTCAGTCAAAAAATGTTTCCTAATGTCCAGCCTAAACCTCCTCTTGCACAGTTTGAGACCATTCCTTCTTGTTTAAACAAGATGGCTGAGCTGTCTTCCAGCCAACTGAACCAGCCAACTGAACCAACATGCAGCGTTTATTCAACAAATGAGCTTTGCCAGACTTACCTGCTGTAGGGCTGTAGCTGTGCCACTAGGTGCGACCGTCTCAGAAAGGAAATGTGAGATGCATCAAAATCAACAGTCTTTTTTCCTGATTCAGCAGTCTTGTGGATTGAGATTGTGTAATTTCTAATGTCACCATTTACTTTGATTGGAGGATCCCAGGCCACCAAAATCTCCTTTGGGGACCATGCCTGCAGTCTAGGAGGCAACATCCCAGATGGAGCAGAAGGGTTGGTTTTTATCTGAGCTGACGGGCTAGTCACGCTCCCTTGACTGTTATTTGCAGTCACGGTGTAGCTGTACTCCATGCCTGGCATCAGGGTGAAATCAAGGTACCGAGTTTCTAGACCAGAGTAGACAAGTACCCCATCCCTCCTCAGCTCATAACTTGTGATTTTACCATTGGGTTTAGCTGGTAGTTTCCATGTGATTTCAATTGAGTCTGAGCCCATGACAAGCAGCCTGGGTGGTTCCATATTCAGTGGTGGAGCCTCCATGGTCATCACTGACTGGGGTATGCTGGATGTGCAGCCTCCTGCCGTACAGGCGACCAGTGCAAAATCATACTGTGTGTAAGGCTGTAGGTTAGAAACCAACATTTGCAAACTTTTGCCAGGATAATACTCTTCATTGTTCAATTTCAATATGTACTTGGTGATGTCTCCATTTTGTATTTGGGGAGGTGCCCAAGATGCATTAATTTGAGTGGCACTGACAGCCTGCAGAGATGGTGGGTCCACTAATGCAGGAGCTGCTTCCAAAGTCTGTATGGCAGCTGCTTCACTAGTAGAACAGCCTCCCATTGTACAGGCAACTATGGCATAATTGTATGTTGAATAGGGCAGCAAGTCTTCATCAGTGTAGTTGAAAGTGGCAGCATCGAAGCTGAAGGGATAAAGAACATCATTCTTTAGCAGCCTGTATGACTGAAGAATGCCATTGGGCTGTGCTGGGGAGGCCCATGAGATGAGCACTCTACGGGGGTTAACTGATACCAAGGACAGCCTGGGGACAGTGAGACCCTGAGGGGCAGTTTGACTAGTCTTTGCCACTGCCCAGGAGCTGTCAGCATAGCCAGCTGCGTTCCAGGCGCGTATTTTATACTCGTATCTTGTCCATGGCTGCAAATCTTTGTCGTTATAAACAAATGTGTTACTTTCAGCGTTGTATTCTGTGAAAACAATTTTCTCATCTTCTGTTGTTGCTCTGTACTCCGCAGCACCTTCTTTTACACGTCTGTGAATAACTTCATAGCGAATTATTCTTCCATTTGGATTAATTGGCTGCAACCAGCTCAGTTCAATGTTGGTAGCATTCACTGCCTGGATTATAGGAGCCATCTGAGATACTGGGGGTGCTTCACCTGTTCGCATGGGCTGGGGTGGAGAGCGTGTGCAGCCTGCCACATTGCAAGCCTCCAGGATGAGGGTGTAAAGAGTGTAGGGCTCAAGGCGCCTGAAGAGGAACTGGCGAGATAGACCACTGTATTCCAGGTTGCCATCACTGAAAATATTGTACGTCTGGTGTGGAAAGGAAAAGGAAAAAAAAGAAAAAGAAGAAAAAAGAAAAAAGAAAAAGAATAAAAATAAAAATGGAAATGAAAAAGAAGAGAAAAAGGAAAAGGAAAAGGAAAAAAGGAAAAGGAAAAAAGGAAAAGGAAAAAACAGATGGAAGAAGAAAGACAAAGGAAAAGGAAAAACAAAAGGAAAAAAAGGAAAAGGAAAATGAAAAATAAAAAGTAAAAGAAGAAAGAAAAAAGAAAAAGAAGGAAAAGAAGAAAAGTGAAAAGGAAAAGAAAAAATACAAGGAGAGAAGACAGCACAGAGACAGGTTGGAAAAAAAAAATTGAAAAAGTTCAGTTAATAGTCAGTACATGAGACAATTAATTTGTGCAGTAGGGTACAGACTGCTAACCAATGATTCAGAAACTTCCTCACTAGTATAGTCAGCACACAAGCAGATCATTGATACAAAAGGAATGTTTAGATCTGATTTTCACTACTTTTTTTTCAGGTTGGATGTAGTAATAAATCACTCAGTGACAGTTTTCATTACATTTGTTTGTCATCAAGTTTCATTGTGAGGGTCTCACAGGCCAGCACAAAGCTTCTTACAGACTCACTGTAAAGAAAATCACTGAAGAAAAGAACCTCCAAACCAACCCCTCTAGCAGCAAACTTCACAGGTAAGGGTTTACGTTCGGTTGAAACCACTGAGCTCAAAGATATTCCAGATTTCAAAACAACATTTGGTCAAACCTAGTTTGTTAACGAAACAACATTTTGGCAATGGCTAATGCATGCCAAGCAAGGTATGAACCTCCATGTGTAGCTTTCTATACATTAAACCAACAATTTAGTTCAGTGTAAATAAATACCCACAGTCACGGGGATGCTAATACTCATTTTAATATAACCACAAGCAGAGCACACTGACAGAGTGCCTTGTGCTTACACAGGACTTCTGTCTTATTTTAAAGTATAATGCATTTGATGGAGGACTTTTCAGCAAAAATGCTCTAATTTGATATTCAGCATTTCACTTCTCTTTTTTGATCAAGTGAAGTGTCAAGATGAAGATTACCTTAATCACACCATTGGGTTCAGAGGGCTCTGACCATTTTAGCAGCAGAGCCCTGCCGTTTTCTTTCTTTTCCACGGTGAAGTTGCTCAGGCCACTGGGTGAAGCTTCCAGTGTGCGCACAGATGTCCAAGGGCTTGAAACCTGACCGGCATTGTTTACAGCCACGACATGAATATGATAGGTTGTGAAAGGTTTCAATCCAAATAAATGAGCCTGATGCTTTGTTCCCTGAAGCAAAAATACAGATGTTTGAGTTAGTTAAAAAAGTAATCAGCATCTGTGCTTTATGTCACTTGGAAAATGAGGTCTCAGCTCTGGGTCACTTCTGACTGCTTTGCAGCATATCCCATCTGGTTACTGGGATTTTTTGGTAGGTTTCCATAGTTGAACCTCAAAAAGAACCTCTTAAGCTTTTAAAAACTATCTATCATTATGGTAGAGCCCTTGGAACCAACATCTGGGACAGTCCTGCACACTACACATCTCAGCTAGCTAACAATTTAGGGGTTGTTCAGCAGGTGTCTGAGATTTGTGTAGTGAAGAGGAGAGTGCCTGGTGCTGTGAAGGAGTCAAGCACATGTGAAACGTATGAGTGATGCCAGCCTCTACAGAATCCTTACGCATCTTGTGTATAGACATGAGATTTGCTTGGCATGCTATTCTAGCTACTTAAGAGCTTTGGGAGCTGGTTAGACATCAGTGTCTTCAAGAGCACAGTTTCATTTCCTTGTTGAAAATAAACCCCTTGAAGGTGAGGGGCAGGGGTGTGGAGAAAGAAAGGGAGAGAGGAATGACCTGGTTTCTGATTTGTAAAGCTGTCACTTGAGATAAATTCACAAGGTAAGAAGATTGTTCGGTAACCTGCTGCTTTACAAGAATCATCCCTGTTTCTCTAGTGGGATTAAGTAGACATACTGCTGATGGAGACATGTGCAAGCGGGCTAGACTGTCCATGGACCCAGACTCTTGTTTTGCACTGGCAGAGAGGCTTGGAGGAACATGAATGTTCATGAATCCCACCAGGCTCTGCCAGGGCTGGGAGGGCCTGGACTGACCTGTCACCATCTCAGACCACAGTCCCTTGGAGGAACATGTAAGGTGGGTTATATAGTGAGGGACACCACCTATGGCCAGAATGGGTCTCTGGCATAATGATTCATTACTTTATCCAGCTGACCCCAAACAACATGTGGTACAGACCTGAAAACATTTGGAAATGAGGGAAAGCAAGCTTCATCCCCAACTCAGATCTAGGCAGGAAGGCAATACAGCCATGCTATTATTTGGAGCAGCCATGTGTACTGCAGTGGCTAACAAAGAACAGGAGTAACGTGTTTCAGAAGAACATTCAGATTTGTCTCATCAGAGAAAAGAGCTCAGCCAATAGCTGATGTATTTAACCTCGGCATTAGTTGTGCTTTTGCATTAGTTATATAGATCTCAGTAAGAGGAGCCCAGGAATTCAGTTGCCTTCATACGGCAGCTGTTAGCTGGAGCTGAATTCCCCATTTCAGTAAGTCATATTAAGTTGTTAAATGCTAATGCTTCCAATTGTTTAATATTTAAACATTTTTTAAGCTATCAGACTCAGAAACAAATTTTAAAGAAATATTAATTTCTTTTTTAAAATATTAAAAGTTAGATTATAAATATTTAAGTAGTTATTTCCTCACAACAATGGGAGTTAGTCTGTTAGATAAACAAAGCCCAGCATTTGAGTGACCATTATGAATATTAACTCTGAGGATGCCACAAGTACAGATTATAAACATAGTTTTCTGATATATGATTCCTTTTTCTGTTAAACAGGGCAAACACTAGCAAGATTAATAATGCAGAAAAGTATAATTCTTTGTTAGGAATTCCCAGTCATCACTGCCAAAAAAGCATAAGCTGAAATACAAATAGCAATCACCTCGGACAGATTATATATAAAAAAAGCTCTGGCTGCTGTGGGACATTTAGAGGTATCTTTTGTCATAAGAAACATGGAAAGCATGTGGGCCATAAAGCAAAAACATATGTATATTGT
Organism: Rhinopomastus cyanomelas; assembly: GCA_013400115.1. Taxonomy (NCBI): domain Eukaryota; kingdom Metazoa; phylum Chordata; class Aves; order Bucerotiformes; family Rhinopomastidae; genus Rhinopomastus; species Rhinopomastus cyanomelas. The sequence continues at coordinate 69,683 of VXBP01008041.1, forward strand.
CAATAGCAGCACCTGTTCAATTAGGGTTTATTTCAGCAGGGAGGGTTCCGTTCAGCCCCTAGATGGCAATACTATCAAACACTTTTGGTCGCACCGGTACTTAATGATTAACAACGTGCGTTCAGCCATCCAGCATACTCGAGGCAGCCATTAAAAAAATAACAAAACTGATTTCATTATAGATTCTTTTAATAAACATTTACGGCTTAGATCCTTGAAAGTGGAAGCGTTCATACTGCCATAGCCAAAAAATAACCCTACAGAGCTGAACGCAAAATTATGAACTGCAGGTTAAAGAACAGAGCTCAAACCGAAGTTCATGCTTAGCATAAAAATATGGCTTCAGAAATTATGTTGGCACAAAACATGATTAAAATTAGCTTTACAATTGGATGTCATCTGTATTAATAGTTTTTATGGGGATGGTTATCTGTTAAGTTTTCAAAACAGAACTTTTAAAAGCCTAAAATTTACATTCCTTGGTTTGGGGGTGGGAATGGGAGGAAAGGAGCAGGCAACACTAAATTACCGCCCCGATTCGCTATGCACAGGCTCTCTGAAGGTACAAATACATTATTACAACAAGCACCATGCAAAAAGCAATGCTTCCTAATCAGCTGCATTATCAGGGTGGGCTTTTGTAACAGTAATACCACAAAACACTCTATGTCTTTTTTTTTTTTTTTTTTGTAAACAGAAAACCAGAGTATTTTTCATCACCCTCTACCATTTTCCCACTAAACACCAAGATTTAATTATTTACAATCCTCACCACACTTTGAAATGAAACAAGGATATGGAGGGATTTCCTTGCCTGCAGTCCATCATGTTCTCTGGAGACTGCTAAACCATTCCTTCCAGGGATGACTTTTATCCCTGGCTCCTACAGATACTTCTTGAAGAGCAAAGGGTTTACATGTATTTTTGTTTGGTTTGGTTTGAAGTAAGCTCGGGGGATGTAATCCCAGAAAACAGAGTCACATTTTCTCCTCCTGCACTGCTGCCACTGCCACTCGTGAATTTGCTCATCTGTAAGGCCAATTCTGGAAAGAGGATGGCTGGCAGTCTCAGTGATTCATTTTAAGAATGACTTTATATCCTCCCATGACATTTTCAGCTTAGAAATACTGTCCTGCTGGAATGGCCAAATATAAATAGTCAAAGACACCTTGCAAAGCATATCACTGTAATCTTTGGCTTCAGCCAACGACGACACAGACTTAAGCAGGCACAGGATCAAAACATTGCTTGGAATATTCTCAAAGTCTTTGTCTGCAAAGTATATGAACTCATATACCCCATGTTTTCACACAGCTAACAGTTCAGATTTCATTCATCATTAAAAGCAAACTAACAAAATACAGTCTTCATGCAAACATTAAGATGTTCATAGACTGACTGACCATGAAATCCCATGGACTACAAGCCTGTGCCATCCTTGCTTCCTAATAGGTGACAGAGAATTCTCACTCATTCAGTCATTAAATTAAGAATAATCCATCAAACATGTAATTGTGTGGACTCACATACTCCTCCTGTACCTTTCAAGATAAATGCTCCAGAAATGGACACCTGAGGCACCTTGCTCCTCGCAGCCCCATCCTCTTCCCTTCCACAGCACTGGTAGCACTACAACTGCTCCAGGGGCAGGGCTGCACTTTTGGGTTTGTGGTAAAAAAAACACACGTTGCCAGTGGCAGAACAAGGTGTAACAGTGACAAACATGCTCCTTGGCTAATTCCACTCTTCTAACTGTAAATTAGGATAAAAGTTATTTAAAATAAAACCTTGTTTTAACAGGTTTTTTTCAAAACATGAAACAGAGAACATGAGCCATGAATAATGTATCCTTCAAGATTTGCTTCAGATTGCCTTTTCTGTTTGTTTATTTTTTAATTCATGAGCACAGAAGTTGCTTAAAGTCTGGCAACAAATTAGCATAGTCTTTCATGCCACTCAAACGCAGCAGCATCCATAATACAAGGTGCTGCTTTCTGTGCTGCGTCTTGGTCCTTCTCCCAGGCAGGAGTACAGCTGTGCAGTCTTCAAGGCTCTGATGGTTTTATACTACCTACCATAATGGCTTTTGACTACTTGAAGTGCCTCTAAGGTGGCAGCAGGGTCAAGAAGTCTTTGTAGGTTGAAAATGATCAAAAATTAGCATTGATCTGTAGCTGTCAATAACAGTTTGCATGGGTGGACTCCCTGCAAAAAAGTTTAAACTGGATAAAACCACACAATCTAGTCATCTTTGAATCTATCTGATGAAACAGCACTTTTCAATGGTATCACTCTGGGCTTTTCCTCTTTTTCAAGGCAGGCCAACTCATCCAGTTGCCCAGGTCACCAGGTGTGAGTTCAAAATGTGACAGGTACATCAGAAGTTCTCTCAATCACAGAATAGCTGCCCAATGGCATCTGGAGTATCTGGCCATTCTTCAGGGGTAATCATCAAAACTGAGCAAGTCATCACTAGTCATGGTAAGGTTAGGCTATGGTTTCTTCAATCATCTCTTCATTGTACAATAAAACCTATTTGGCATGTTTCTTTGATTCCTGATCTGAAGAGCTAGCTTGTTCTTTCTGGGAGTCTAAACCATCAGACACTACCTCTCTGCTAATGGTAGTAGTGGCACAAGGATCCAAGGCTGTTCTCTTGTAACCCTGCAGAGACAGATGATTGGAAGGTAGTTCAATATGACATCCTCTTAGCTAGAGGGGCAGAGACGCTGACCTTTCCTTTGATGAAGATGGAGAAAGCTGTGGTCTTCTGGCAGTCAGAATGTTGATCCTCCAATGCAAATTTTCAAATTTGCCATCAAGGAAGTCAAACACAGTCCTCCACTAGTGATAGAAGCGACAGAGATTTCTTAGGGTTTTACTAAGGGACTTAGTTTATCCTCATCATTATTCTTTTATCCAGTTCCCCATCTAATCTGGATTCTTTGTTGTTTTCTGCAAAGCTCTTGTGCTCTTCCATCTTGACTCTGACGTTTGCTCTTATTTCCCAGCTTTCTTCTTAGCCCTTGCCTTCATTCTGACGACTGCACCGAGTTCATATTTCTAACTTGCCTTATGGGTTTTGATCCTCCTCAGACTTCTATCATGCACTGTGTCTTTTTCATTTAAAAACTCTACTCCATTCCTAAAGCCTTATCTCAAATTCACAAGGAGGTAGTTTACAGATACAAGAATAATCCATGAGTCCTTTCCTGTAGCAGTGTGGAGTGGAACAGAAATTATTCCCATGGCAGTTGCTAAAAATCTCAAAGGTTAGGCAAAACAAAACAAAATGGTTATTAATTTTACCAGAAATAATCTTACCTAGAGGTGACCAGGATTTCCATTTTGACCACTGATGCTACACTATTTATTTTTCTCTCAATTTGCCCAAATACTTTAGACTTTTTCATCAATTTATTGTAAATTTCACTTTTAAAAACTTACATTTAGTAAAACTTCATATTACATTTCAATATTTTAGAATTTGCTTTTTAAAACAACATGCGTTTTCACACATATTTTTCTTTTCAAATCTTTACTATTATATGATATTAACCAACAGCCCTACAATAGCAGTTATTGCATTGATTTTGTAGAATAAAGAAATGTATTCCAAAAGAAGCCTAAATAAACATTTAAATAAAATTTATGAATTTGTAAAACCAGACATTTCCTTGCTAAACCTAAAATAATTTTTGAAACATTTTTGCCCAGGGAATATCCTTCTAAATTGGGAGGGAAAGGCACTTTTCCCAGCCCTCAGGTAGATCAGTGCGGTCTTTTCTGCAGCAGTGGCCAGGAAATGGCATTCAGGAATTCATTATAGTTGAGCTTGCTTTTTTATAAATAAACTTAGAAAATTTTATTTTAAAAATATATTAGAGTCACATTATAAAGCACAAACTGGCATCTTTGTTAAGGCATAGCACTGGTTACATGATCTTAAGATATTCTTTCCTTAAGATTCCTGGCAAACTTAATGCCCTTTTTTTTCCTCTTTTATCAACTTTAAGACTGTTCTTGTGATTTATTTTAAAAATGAATGGTCGTTTTGCCAGCAACTACAGAGAACACGACTCTGTCCTTTGTGACTTCATGTTCCTGTCCTTTTCTAACAGATAGCAGCTTCTTTTTTTTAACAAAAACCCCAATTTGTACACCCTGTTTCACTAAGCACATAACTGAATCATCTCCTATGTGACTAGCCCTACATCATGGGCTTGTGGACTGTACTAGGGAGAAACCTTAAGAAACAGTAGTAATTTAAGTTCAAAATGTCCTTCAAACCACAAAAATTAATACCTGATAAAGAAATATTACATTACACTGCAATTCATTTTCGTCCACGTAAGAAACTGTGAATTATTGCAGCTGAATCTGTCCACTGGAGTTGGTGCCCATTTTCACAGCAGACAGGTTTCTTTCCCAGCACACCTGGGCTGCTGGTGCACTCTCACCAGGTGTCTGAATCCTCAGGTTTGACTTGAAAGAAAGAAAGAAAAACTTTCTTTCCACCACAAAGAAAACTAGGACACATTGCACATTACAATGAAATAAGCAACATTTAACAAGCTGCATTCGGTTGCTGTGTTGGCTTCGGGGTAGCATAACACTTTTAAACCACCGACAATTCAGGGTTAACAATTTACTTTTGCCACTGACACCTTAAAAAAGCTTCCCAGGGCAAAGACAACACTTCAGTCATCTTGTCCATGCTATTTCAATAAGATTTTGACCCTCTCTCACCTTTTTTCTTGTCTAATTATTTGTTTAAATTTCATCACTCGCTGCTGAGGGCTTCCTTCTCAAAAAATATATTTAATCTCTATCTGTCCAATTTGTACTAAGATATACTGAAATCCAAAAAGAGATTTTTCTGCATGACTAAATAAACCAAATAACCCAAAATATCAATGACATGACATTCCACTATAGACATCATCTAGACAATGTCGTCAACATGTTTTCCTAACATTAATATTTTATCTCTAACAACATTCACAAGAACTACTGTATAATAAAACATCGTTTAACAACTTCTCCCCCTGCCATTTTTCCTCACTGATCCATGTTTGTTATTTCTCATCATGAGAAGGTCATAGAGAAGGAAAGAAGCGGCTCTTTTCATAAACTTATCTGATGGACTGTTTCCCCAAACTTTGGTTTTGTTCAGTTCAAATCTGCCATCCTTACTTAATCTGAGTGATATTATTTGCTTTCAGTTCTGGATATGAAGAGGTAGACTAAACGTCTCTCCAAAATAAGAGAGGCAGAATCTGAAGCAAAAGTGTTGATGCTCTTGATTTGAAATACAATAAAGCAAAAGAATAAAATGCTTAACCCCACTGAAAAACAGGTACATGTCAAGCTCAGCCAAATGCACTTAGATTGTATGTTCTGGTCTTTAGCTTAGTGGGGCACATTTGCAGACACCTGATGGCAATGAGAAAGGATAAAGCAGTAGAGCAACAAAGACTGCATGGTATATGAAATTCAGCATCACATCAAAACTCGTAGGACAGAGCTGACAAGTTTTTGTGGTATTCCAAACTCAATGAGGCATTGCAGCACTTGACATTTGTTGAGTCACCTTGGTCACAAGGGGAGTGGGAATGAATGATCCTTCAGCTTTATAATTTGGGATAGAAAAGTGTCTTCAGGGAAGGTAACTGCTAGAGAAGGCTAGAACACGAAGTCTGTCTGAGATTTGTATCTCTGCATTACAACTAGTGCACTCGTACAGACGGACTCTAGAAATAAGGTTCGGCTAAGTACAGCACATCATGCTCCAGCAGAACAGCAGCTTTCCACCCAAAACTTACTAAAATTTACTTACAGATTTGTTCTATGCTGTCTGCAGGCATGGCAAAAGACAGAAAAACCACTGCTGCTGTACAACAGCAGCTAGAGCCTAAGGGCTCAAACCTGCAAATGGTAGGGGGTGCATCCCTTAATACGAAGCATTAGGGGGCTAATGTTACATTTTTCCTAATGCCATAAACCTTATTTTCTCTTTGATTCTGGCACATGGCCAGAATGAAGTTAAATGCTTTTGCCAGAAGAAACAAAATCTGGACTGGCACCGCAGTGCAGTCACAGTCTTCTTCATCTTATATCTTTTTTGGTTTTTTCTAGTAATGCCCAGAGCAGCAGGTGTCTTGTAGAAGGCCTTCTGTAATTTTAAAACAATGTCATGAAAATGGAGAATGGTTTTGTAATCCACAAAAATGGAAAATTTATGTGCCTGAGCTCCTTAAGGTATCTTGTGGCAATCAGTTTTGTATTGTTGCAGAAAGAACACGTCCTTGTCATTATCAACTGTTTTCACTTTTGAGTTCATTTGAAGCTTTGTTTATCAACCATTCACACTGCTCCTCTGTGACATTTGTGACTGCGTACATCTGTGCCATACACCGCCTTCTTCATCTCCTTTCAAATTACCTCCCACATGATATTGTGAAGAAAATTGAGCACAGTAACACTCGTCCCATCTGATCTTACTATGACCTGGGCACAGTATTGGAAGGCTTCTATTTTCCGTACAATTTGAAAAAGACAGTTTAGCTGTTGATTTGGTGAATGGAAAACATTCCCCCTTATTTGTCCCCTATAAAAGCAGCTATTATCATTTTTTGCATTTGCACAGACAGAAGGGGGAAAAAGAAATGCAAAGTGGAAAAAAAAAATGGTTGAGGAAAATCTTTGAGGGGACTTGTACAAGGACAATCTGAATCTTAACATAGATTGCTGGTGAAGTCCCACATCGGTTTCCTTGAAGATGCCACTGAATGTCAGTTGTGCTCCATAAAATTAAGACTTTGCCATTACATTGGACTTTTCATCATAAGACCTCACATCATGTTACAAACATTAATTAATTAAGACTTAGGATATCCCCCGTGTTACTGTGTGCAGCTTCAGGGAACTATCATTATTGGTTTAGATCCCGTTTTACACAGGTACAATAGACGTGTCATATAATTGTTAAACACAAGCTTACTTTATTCCCTTTTCTCTATCATTCTGAGTCCTTGTCTCTCTCACCCAACACAGGCAAAAAAGAGCAGTTCTAACTGCTGCTAAGTAGAAGAAGATAACACAGCCTCAAGGCAATTCACAGCTTTAAATCCCTGCTTTCTGCCAACACAACGGAAAATAAAAGCAACATTTTAAAGGAGACTAAAAGTTTTTTACTTTCTACAGGTTTATTCGTTTTTCCCTCTGCCCTGTACTGCACAGTCGTAGCTTTTCATTCAAGCTGTCTCTGCTATGTATGCAATCGCTTCTGAGCAATACTAAAAGGTAAGCATAAACAATTTACTTGGAGCTACATTATAAAGGCTGAAGCTTTGTCTGAGTATGTGGCCAAACTGAAAATGTCACCTTTAAAATGAACTGAGCACTTTAAAACACGATGAGCCTAAAAGTATACAAACCCCTATTGCTGGACATGCATTCCTCCACCATTCCTTCCCTTAATGCTTTATACTTCCTACAGGAAAATACCTGCCTACCAACTAGAGACAGGGTCAAGGTAAATGCAAGTGTGCAGGTAGCAGCTGGGGAAAGGTGCAGGCCCAGTATCCAATACATACCAGAAAAAGAGATTCATTCCACACCCTTTGTCTGAGCAGTCACTGAACGGAAGGCAAGAAGCACACTACTCATGCAGGTAGCAAAGTGCTCTCTGGCTTCTGGAGAAGATGGAGGAAAGTTAGCCTATCTTCTCAACGTTAGCAGGGGCATATTGAATGGACCTACATTTAGATGATAAGTTCCTGTATCTTTGGGATCAGCAAAACACAGCTTCCCATCAAAACACAGAACTTCAACAGAACAGTATGCTCCTCCAGCTTTGGAGTAGGGAATGGTTACGGGGAGTCCCTACCCCTACCAGCAGCATAAACCGGTGGAAAGCCTTGAAAAGTAGCCTGAAGAGCCCCTGGGTCACGTGATGATAAGAGGAATAAAAATCTTGTTTTCTTATTGCAGCTGCTAAGGAGTGATGAAAAATATTGATGAAAACAATGAGACGCAATGAAGATTAAGTTACACAGCAGACCTGTCTTGCCATACAAAGGCTCAGAATGAACTCCACACCAAGAAAAGGGCTGAAAAGAAGCAGAAAGAAAGAGCATTTTGAAAGTTTGGGAGAGTAACAGAAAAAGAAGCTGCTTGGACTATTAATGTCTTGAAATCAAATAAACCCAGTGGATGAACTTCCAGATCCTCATAGGATCACGTGGCTACAGTTCCCTCTACCTTCTCCAGACATACGGTGGGGAAGGAACTCACCTTGACACAGCATATGACGCTGTGTCTGCAGTCTGTCCGTTCCCATTTTCTGTGCTGTCAGGTGCACGCTGAATTCATACCCATACACAGAAAAGACGACAGCTAAATCTGCTGCGGTGTTAACAGGAAAAGCAGCCGGCCAGCTTCACTGGAAACGTTAATGCGTAAATAACACGGAGTCTTAAAGCACGCCTTTTCTTGTGGTTACACAAAAACGGTAGTCTTTTCTGATGTGACTTGGGCTTCTCAGTGCAAAACTACTGCCAAAACAAAACAAAGTCTGAGCTGCTGGTGACTTGCACTGGTGAGATGCAGTAGTTAGGGAAAACATGAAAGATCTAAATACTGAAATATTACTTCAAAACTGAAGCATAATGTTTAGCTCAGATTCTGTAATTTATTGGTTATTTGTTACGTCAGGAGTTAAAACAGATTAGTAAGTCAACAGGTATACAGTTAAGTTTAGTACCAAACAAATGGTGCCAATTTCAGAATTGAAAAAGTGGCTCGTAAACTGGCTACAGGGTAGAAGTCAGAGAGTAGTGGTCAATGGGACAGAGTCTGATTGGAGGCCTGTATCTGGTGGAGTGTCCCAGGGATTGGTGCTAGGACCAGACCTGTTCAACCTATTCATTGATGACTTGGATGAGGGATTAGAGTGCACTGTCAGCAGGTTTGCTGATGACACAAAGCTGGGTGGTGTTGCCAACACCCCAGCAGACTGTGCTGCCATTCAGCGAGACTTGGACAGGCTGGAGAGCTGGGCTGAGAAAAATCTAATGAGGTGTAACAAGGGTAAGTGTAGAGTCTTGCATCTGGGCAAGAACAACCCCAGGTACCAGTATAAGCTGGGGACTGACCTGTTGGAGAGTAGTGTAGGAGAAAGGGACTTGGGTGTCCTGGTGGACTGCAGGATGACTATGTGCTCTTGTGGCCAAGAGGGCCAACAGCATCCTGGGGTGGATCAGAATGGGGGTGGTTNTGCTGTGTGACTTGGTCTAAGTGATCCTGCTGTTGCAGGGGGATTGGACTAGATGATCTTTCGAGGTCCCTTCCAATCTTTAATGATTCTATGATTCTAAAATTATTGACTCTGTGATATCAACTTGTAAATCCACTGGTTTCACTGTCTCCTCTCTTGATGAGCTGCACATACATGTTACAAATGAGCAGTCCAAACACAAATTACTACAGCATAGGCGTTCGGTGCCAGACTTGTAAGTGTATTCAAGTGGTCAGAAATGAAGACAGGCTCTATGGGAAATAGAGCTCCAATATTCTGCCACAAAAACTTGTGCAGCTAGTGTCCTCAGTCACTCTGTAGTCTATGTGAAGGAATGGATGTTCCTCCAAAGGGAAAGTCAGATATTTAACTTCTTTTCTGAATAGCCCATCAGGAAGCCTGACACTCTTTCTCCATGGATTAGACAGACCAGCCTATTCTGGACGCATAAAGTTAAGTTTTTTGAATTCAGAGTGAGAGAGTTTGTGAAGTCTCCTTCTCTGGAGACGTTTAAAACCCGTCTGGATATGTTCCTGTGCAACTTGGTCTAGGTGGTCCTGCTCTGGAAGGGGGATTGGACTAGATGATCTTTCGAGGTCCCTTCCAATCCCTAATGATTCTATGATCTTTCAAGGTCCCTTCCTCTCCCTAATATTCTGTGATTCTGTGACTTTTGTTTAAAATTACTTAAGACTCAAAAACCCAACAAGCCAATAACAACATTTTCAGTCAGTACAGAGCACCTGACCATGCAGATGAAGTCTTTAGTTTTTCTTAAGGTGAAACAGAAAACAACTAATTGCTTCATAAGTTAAACTGCAGCTGTTTCACACATTTCAAAATCAACAGAAGTTCCTTTCACCTTTTCAGGAATCCTAGATTAGGGTGTTCATAAGTTGAAGAACACAACTCAATGGTGTATGTAGATAGCATTCAACCAGAACAGGGACTGGGGTTAGTTATTCGTAATACTGAGACAAGCATCCCTGATTCCTGATTTCCATGCATAGCTCAGCAGGTTGGCTATACTTCAGTCCCAGATGACTTTACTCAGGTCAGTGTGGTTTAAAATTTTTGAAAATGTTTGGAACAGAAAGATGAAATAATGCAATCTACTACAGAGCTGTTGCAAAGTTTTGTCTCAGAAATCTACTGTTCCACGTCCACATGTTTTCAGCTCCATTTGTTGTCCAAGGGGACAATATTTGAAAACAAAGCAATTAGAATTCAAACTGTTGTGTTACCTGATGGAAAAGGTTTTTCTTTTCACTTGCTCTTAGGACTTCTATTCAGGCTTTTTTATTAGGCCAGGACTTTGCAGTAACATTAAGCACAACACTTAAACATGTCTCTGTCTTAAGCTACAACTACAGCACGAATCTCATGATCTATTGTTACATCACAGGTCTAGCATTTCTAAATTGTCATCTGTCTTGAACCCATCAACACAATACAAAATGATTTTATGATGCCATAATGACAAGAATAGTACTTCACTTTGTCTGGGAAAGGTGTCTTCCAGACTTCACATTAACTCTTTTTTGAAGCCTGTTGAAGAAGAAGACCTCTGCAGTGTTTCACTCATTATGATTCTTCGAAGTTTTCCTAATAGCAACAAGTACACAAAGCCTATCACTGCAAGGAGTCCACTTCCCTCACTGTCTTGCTATATTACATCTGCATTTGCAGTTCTGATTTGTGGGACAATTGTAAACTTGGTAGTTTGGGTTTTTTTCAGCCACTAAAGTACCATCTCCACACTCCATTTGGGTCAAGCTAGGATCTCTGCTCTGGATGAGAAAGAAGAATCAGTGCATATTCCTGCAGCAAACAGGCCTGGAAAATAGTTGGAGCATTTGGAAGCAAATGAAGTAACAATTTGAGATATGACCCCAGTTGGTTAAATAGCTACTGGGACCTCTGTTCATCTTCTTTTGTGATTATAAAACTCCTCAGACTCCTTTGGGCACACAGACAAACACAAGCTGCCAGGGCTATCATTCAGACAAACCATATCCCACAGTAGCATCATCTCTAGGCTAAGGTGCTGTGGGTACAGAGGTGTGGAGAAGATGTATGTGCTACATAAAGAAGGAAGGTAGAGCAGCCATGGGTTAGTTTTAAACAGACATCCTACAGCTGCAAAGTCAAAGAGCTTAGGAGATGGTGTTGTGCTGCAGGTCTAGCTGCTGCACTTGCACCAGTCTTGGGCTGCTTTAAGTGGACACATGTTTGCTTGTCTCCTAAGGCTTTGCCTGCATAACCACACAGCTTCCCATAATATAAGATCTTTTAAAAGACATGGCCTGACTGAAGCAGATAATGCTCATAGTTTTTCTTGGCTCTCATAAAGCAGTTCAATGAGTACATCCTTTCCAAATCTTCCAGCCTGTTGGACGCTGCCAGCAGGACATCTGTACCAATCTCTCTGTCTTTAAAGACCGGAGAGCTTTTGTTTGATGGATACTAAAGAAAGAGTTCTTACAGTTAACACTAAAATCCATCTGTTGCTGGTGCATGCCAGTAGAGTACCATGCGTTTAGATGTCCCAGATCCCACTGGTCATGCACTTATGTAACTTGAGCCAGATAAAATCCTCAAGGTGTGTGATGGGATAAGTTCATAAATGGAACTGTTTCCTCCAAATACAGATTACGTGTATGTAAACTGCTACACACAGGAAACTTTCAGACTACCATTTTCACAAGAGCCTTCTGCTTTCTGCCTTTGGTTTCTTTGGAAAAAACCTAATCAATCAATCATGATTTACTTAGGTTTTGGTGCTTTCATTTGTGATCACACTGGTAGTGAGAAGCAGGAAGGACAGATATAAAGACTGTTTTGAACTTTAGTGAATCTGATTAACTGTCTGGTTTGGCCCAATTTATATTTGTCAGGAGTAGAAGTTCCCTGTCATCTTTTCCCTGTTCCACAAATAAATGTGATCTCCACACAATTCAGAAACTATGCTAGGTTTGAAGACAAATAAAAGAACTACCTGCCAGCTCAATCACCACCAGTGAACCCAGTCAGCTAACTGGCAATCTCTCTTCTCCCATTTGCCTGTTGGACATTGCTCAGTTGTATTTTCAATTTTGTCTCTATGCATTGCAACCAGCATGAAGATCCAAGGCAACTGAATGTACTTGCAAGGATGTGGAAGATTCTGTTTTCAATGGTGCATGGGCAGAAGAGCAGCAGCAATGTCTGCTCAGTACACTCAGGGTAACACAGTCTGAGCCAGGGAGGGGTGGCACTGGTGGGAGGAAGGACACCCCCTGAGTTTCTAGCAACTACTTCTACACAACTTGTACCAACCTGTACCCTGAACCCCTGGATTTGCATCGAAGCTGGTAACACAGCTGTGCCAGGTTATTGTACCAAAAGGTCTGGTGCACATGAACTACTAGAACCTGCACATGGTTTAAAGTACAAGTGTACAAACTCAATATTCCAAACAGCATTTATTATTAACCTATCTGATCTTTCCTCTTTGTATGGCCATCTCAGACATTTTCCTTTACAAATCAAAAAGCTGGATGAATGTTTTTGAAATGAAATCTCACTGGCTAATTATTAACTGTATTTATTTACAATTTGACTTTCATATTGGATGAAGAATCATGAGAATCAGTCAGTTCTACACCTGCTGACTGTACAACTATTTTATTTTTAATAACAAGTAAGTTACAGCTACTTCTAATAAATAAATTTTTTTTAGGATTGCTAATTCTGTTAGTGAAATTCAGAGAACTTTGAAACAATTTTGACACCCTGCCCTCTTCCAAATAGGTTGAAAACCAACAGAAAATCCTATTATTATCCAAAAGAATAAAAGCAATGATTTGATTTGAAAAGACAGTCATCATTTGGGTTCCTTTTTCATACCCAGTTAACTTTATATACAGTTACAGTATAATGTGATAGCAAATTTACAGCCCTTCATTGTGACCTGTACGAATTGCATTGGACATTCACTATTTTTTTTCTGATTTTACCTCTTCATCACAGCCTGTGTGAAAACTGGAATAAATAAGCAGCCACGTTTTCCCATACTGGAGAAGTTCCAGAAGGGAAAAGGCTCTTGACATTACAGAGCTAAAGGAGTTTTCAAGACACTTTCTATTTCCATACTCGTTCCTTTGTATGCTAGGTTGCCTGCCATTATGTTTATGTAATTCTGACAGTGTTCTTAATGACACACTAACAGATTGTAAAACAAGCTGCTGGCATTTACTTGTTTTTTATATTTTTAAAACAATGTCCTTCATGTAACAGTAGTTAAGCGCGGCAGAAGGACATCATTAGAGCCATGGTTAAACTGTAATTTACACCATTAGGAAGGCAGGAGCAATTTTTATTGCCTGGCAATTTTCTTGCTGAAATATTTGGACCATATGGCTCAATTTGTGTAATAACCTTAATTTCAGCACCCTTCAGGTCTGCCTCCATCTCCTACAGAATGGTAAAATGCGGTTTAGCAGAAAAGGCAACTGTCTATACTTAGAGAGTTGAGATTAATAACATGTCACGTCCTGTTTTTGGTGAAGGAATTCGAACAGCAGCCAGATGGTATCTCTACAAATAACTGTCAGGGGTCTTGATCTAATCAATACAATGTATTAATACATCTCCCTTCGCTGCTTCTCAAGGGGCTAGCGTGCAACATCTGGAAAGATTGGGGGGACCGCCAAGTAGAAAGCTGATCTTTTTCAGAATCAAACTGAGCCCAATTAATTTTTCATGTATACTTGATAACTGTTTCATAATGAGCTATGCGTCTTGACGGAGTTTGGGTTGGCGGCAGGAGCGGCTTGCGCTTCCTATCCCCATTCAGTCCACTTACAGAAACCAACCCATTAATCAAACTATCTGGCATAAAACTGAAATCTCAGCTCAGCAAGAGATCAATAACCATCCTTAAAAAAAAAAAAGCCAACAACAAAGACCCCAGCACAGAGCAAGGCTTTAGTGGGCAAAAGTATCCAAGCACGACATTCATAATTACTTTAACAAAAAAACAAAACTCAGAACCATATTCACCTGACAGCCACCTATAATGCAGAATTTAATATTAGCTTCCTGTCAAAAAGTAACATTTAAGTCTATTAAAAATACACTGCCATTCTGCTTTCTAGATACAGAGGCCATCTGGTCCCTATTCACCATAATTGCTATTACGGTCTCAAAAATAATATTTATATAGTGCTGTAAATTAACAGACAGACACCCGTTCCCACTCCCAGAGAGCTTTCAGTTGATAAACTGAGGTTTTGGCACTGTGCAGGAATTAGGGTCTCGCCCCCTAAAAAAAAAATGAGTGTGGCAAGATTACACATGCATTCCAGTTCTTTTTGTAAAGTCTGAAAGGAGGAGAGAGAGAGGTCACTTGGCAGGCAGAAAATGGGAAACTGCAACAAGCATAGGGGAGATGAGCTTGAATGAGGCTGTGAAGCTGAGTGATGGGAATGGATTCAAAAGGGAGCAGTAAAGAGAAAGGACAGGAGGTCAGCTGAGAATACTAAACTTATCTTGTGCAGGACACCCCACGGCTGTTTGATGAGAATGACTTTGGTGACTGTAGACCTGGATTAGATTCAAACGGAGTCCCCAGTGGTATGAGGCTCTATGTTATATTACCAATTCCCACGAGTCACATGGCTCTCTCTTGCTTCTTTAAAAACGAGGCAGGATTCTCTGTTTATTAAAGTTACCCATTGCTTGTTAAAATTCCCTATGAAACACAAGTGTATGACATAACACTTCTGAGCCAATTTGAATAAAGGACCTGTGGAGGGGAGTGGGGGGTGGGTAGTGGCCTTTCTAATCATCAGCTGAAGAATTCCTGTATCTGTAGCTGTTGGGCATGACCCTGGGGATTTTAGGAGGCTGCCCTATGGCTCTACCAACAAAAAGCGTTATCTTGGAGTTTCCTGATATGTCCACTTAAGAATGTTGGTTAAATGTGAATTAAAATCTAAGTAAAATCCACTTAAACACTTTAAAACAGATCTCTAATTTGGAAAACAGCTGTACTTACCAGCCCACAAATTTCTACTTTCTCCTTCCCCATTTTCATCTCCCACTTATCTCTGAAAAAGCACCCGTAGCTTACCAAAATCTTGTTTTTAAAGCAGATTTTGTGCAGTCACACACAACATGGCACAACGGGAAGAATACCTCTTATGTTTTATCTTCCTACAAAATTATATGTAATGAGGTGAAGGTTTGTCGGGGGTTCTTTTTTGGTTTATTTTGATTTTACAAATTTAAAACATCCCATCAATTGTGTTCTTCTACAGTGCCTGCTTAGCTTAATCTTATTCTCCAGCAGAAATGCAAGATTTAGAGAAAGACATTGTCAAGAAAATCATGTCTAAAAACACATACAGAGAAACAGCATATGGAACATTTATACAACCCCATTTTACGCATCTGCTTTTAGGCTTTGTCATGTGGTCACTTATTCTTTTATGACCGCGGGGACACAAACAGTAAAGATTATGACTTCCAGACTACTGCTCCTGTCAGGGGGTACCATCTTTTAAATCTGTCAACCTGTATAATCCCATTGTGTGCATTAGGAAGAGCAGCTGATTAATCACCACAAAGTCAACCACCCTCTTTTGACTGACACGTGACAGCAGCAGCACACAAGCGCACCGGAGAAACACAGTCTTGTATGAGCAGTTGCAGCCCAAGGATGGTAAATGTCCATGGTTTAGGTGTTCCGGAGGTTTGATGCTCTACAGACAACATTTGTGCTCCTAACTAGATTAGATGTCTGAAGTCAGTCATTGTAAATATCCCTCAGAAGTCTATATGTGTTTCACCCATTAAAAAACCCCAGTAGAATGGGTGAAAACCAGATCTCGCACAAGGAGAACCTCAAGGATAAAATACACCAGGTATTTCCAAACAGGTAACTAATTTATTTGTAGAAAAAAATTACCTATTGATCCAGGCCTTCTGGTCTAGTCAATCCAATGTGTGTGATTAGGCATGGCCACATATAACCCTATCAGTGATCTTACTTCTCGTCCAAAAATGTATTGAAGGGTGAAGTTATGTTAACTTCGTGTTGCACACTGAATTAGGGAGAAATATTTAAGAAAAAAAAGGTAATGAAATAAACTCCTTTGCTGCAACCTTCAATGATTCAAACCACCAGTTGTCTGACAGCAAATTAAGACCTCACAGACGCCACCAGATAGACCTTTCCCCACTACCCTGCATCCTAACTCACAAGAATCCCTTCATCCTTGGCAGTGCTCCAGCAGGGTCTGAAGCATCCAGGAGAAACTGAAGTGGCCTTAGTTACAGCAAGGATAGTATAAATAGAAGAGCTGAAGCCTCTCTCTTTCTCTCGCCATTCTCATCCAGTTCTAGTACCACAGTACTTCAAAATCATCAAAGTTGTGCAACAATCCATCTCATCCTTTCTGCTTTAATTAGGCAATTCTACTTGTCTCTCTTGATAGGTGGGGCTTACTGAAGCACTTAATCAGTTTCTGGAGGGGCATCATTGTGCCAATCCAAATGCTTATTTAAACAGAGCTGTAGTGCCAAATCCAGCATATTCTGCAGCAGCATGGAAACAACAGAATCTGTGAGACACAGATTGCCTCACACTTTTTTTTTTAGCAGACTTCAAAGTGAAGAAGCACTTGTCCTGTATTCATCTGGCGTAAGCTTAACAGGTCTAGAGATAAAAACATGGGAAACATTTTATAATATTGGGCTTTCCTGGCAAATAAAACAATAACAGCAATTCCAGTACAAGCCCTCCTGAAACTGTGCTAACAAGGCCTTGAATCTCAAAAACTGCATTTAAATTTAAATCAAGTGATTCATTTGCAAACCCGTCACATACAGCGTACGCGTAGTACGTGTGGGTCATTTCATTGGCATTAGAAAGCAAATGTCTCTATACATGAGAGGTCACCAGTTGTTGCACGTTAAAATCTTTTCACTGTTAGGCATAATTAAAATACTCTTACAGTGGTTTCAGTAATTTAAACATTGCAGTATTGTTGTAATATTTTCTAGGCTTCAAGAGTTCACAATTGTTTGGTCCAATCAAATCTGGGAACACTGGAGAAGTTATCACCCATCAAGGTAATTACTTTCAAGTTGAAATAATTACTCCATCAATGTTAATGGTCTTTCAACTTCAATAAAGCACTCACCTGCCGATAATCACAGCTAACCTCTTGCTCTCATGCAATTCCCTCTCTATTTAGCAGGTTATATTACAGCCGTTAGAGTGGTCACTTGTCCTGAACAGCTGCTGAATTTCACTTTGATCGGCTGTGAACCATAAAAAAATTAGTCATCTGTGTATGATTCCCCCCTAACCCAGAAGCCCTTGCAGAGCTGAGGAGATGATCTTTGTGCTGTAGCAGGGCACTGCTGAGCAGCCATCTTGTTTCTGGTTGTGGCTACTTCCCACTCGCTACTAGCTGCACAGTGGCCTAATTAACTTTTGCCTTTTACAGCTTTCATTCTTTGCTAAGTAGCACATCTTTGGAATATATGGCATGTGCAGGGATTCCTCCATTTAGTCTCATCTTGTTTCCTTAGAGCACCACCCCTTTTCCAAGCATCTGCAATAGACAGATATAAAAATGTTTTACCAGTCCCTCTCTTTGCCTACATTTTTTTCTTAGTTTTGTGACTAAAGTCTTCATTCCTTCTAAAATGAAGTTGTCATGCATGGTCCTGCACACTGCATTAGAGAATGATGTTATACATAAAAGAGCTAATAACTACATGGCATCTCATCTCTAATGTCATAGAGTTGGAAGGGACCTCTAAAGCGCAACTTTTCCAACCCTCCTGCAACAAGCAGGGGCATCACTCACTGGACTAGATTGCCCAGAGCCTGGTCTATATGAAGAAACATAAGTGAAGAATCACACATTTAATACATTCACAAGAATGTATTAAAAATTTCTGACTTGGATGACAAGAAAAGAACTAATGCCGAATGCAAGACTCCAGTTATCTCTAAAATCCTGCATCAGAGGCCTCTGTACTGTGCTTACGATTACTTCTGTGTACCACTTATGACCATCTCTTATATATTCTGTAGGGAGCTTTTCAGCAAGGAGTCTTGATTTACTATTTTCGCTCCGGTTACATATTTGATATCCAAATTACTGCCTGGTTGTAGCAACACGATCATGCAAGCCAAAGCCTCATCCTCCTACCAAAGCCTCTATTATTATTGCTATTCTGCAATATGTCTACAGATTTCCCTAATGAAGCATCTGCCAAAAGAAGCTTGGCCATGTAGTTATATACCATCTCCCCAAATAATGTAAGGTAAGCCACCATGTGTTCTCAACTATTAGTAAAGCTGCATCCAAAACAAAGGCTTACTATCCAAGAGATGTGTTAATTTTTTTACCCCAAGCTGAGACAGCCATGCCAAAAAAGCCTTGTAGGATAAATTTGGCCCAAGAGCCTCATAATGCAAGACACATTGTGAGAAGACCTGTCTGTGCTTCTAGGTAGGGACATGTATAAGATTTCTCAGGAATAAGGTTTGCAATGACTATACCTGTCTCACTAGAGACAAGTACACTGTGGTTTTATTTACACTTTACTGACATGGATTTGACATACCAAAGCCTTACATAGTAATGGCAGGAGTCACTGCCCATAGCAGGAAGAATTCTGCTTCATAAGCTTCGTCTCTGGATGCTTTTCCTTCTCCAAGCACAGTCTAACAGAAAAATATTCTCATATTTTTAATATTTTCTTAACTTTGAATTCTCATGCCCAAGATAAACAATTTGATATAAGTGTCACAGGAGAAACAGCATTACTCACCCACAAAGCATCTGCCAGGAAAAAGTCCAAACTCACCCAGAGTTTTAGCTCACAACAACATTGGAATGCAACGGTTAAAGAGCTGTGATGTTTTGATGCCATTTGGCAGGTGCTGGCTGTATAATGAAATCAGCTCTGGGTCCTGTGTTCAGAAGCTTAAGCCCTAAGTTCACAAGAATGAGAATCTTGCTTTGACAATCCAGTCACTTTATGCAGATTTCTGTAAATGAGAACTGACTCTCAATCTGCTCTTCTATAAACATGTGTCTCATGCTAACGCTGTCAATAAGGCACCAGCTATCATTCTTACTGTAGAGGGTTAAAATGAACTGGAAATACATTATGGGAGACACTTGTACTGTTGTAACCAGTCTTGACTTGACTTTGCTCTGCAAATAAACCAGAATGTCAGTTTAACTTGCTGTCACCTAACATCTGTCACTACTCCCCTGACCAAACAAGCTGGGGAAATGGGTGACACTGCTGTTTAACGGTGAAGCATCAGAATGGTTCGTGTGTACTTCATGTGCAGGTTGATCCTCCTGTCGCTTGGGCGGCAGCAGCTTTTTCCTCAGAACTGAATTCTCATTTTATCTCCATAGGCAGGTGCCAGCGATAACCCTAAGGTATCAACAGCCATACGTTTGACACTGTAATTCAGATACAGGTTAATGCACCTTAACTGAACCCTGAATAGTCATATTTTGGGAAGGTGGAGCACAGTAAGTCCATCAAATTGCTTGAAAACCCAGAAGACTCTTCTCATTTGACTCTGGGAATGGGTGGGAAGGAAGCTGTCAAATTAGAGCAGTCTGCAGGGATATTAGTGAGGGCTTAATTTGTATCCCGCAGTGTTGCAAGGACTGTATTGGTGCTTTAGGCTTTGGTCAAGCTTTATGTCCTGTGGCAGGCAACAAGGGAGCAAGCTTCAAGAGCAAGGGTGGGACCGGCCACTGTGATTCTAGCATTGCTTTTTTTTTCCCCTGGAATAATCTAATGGGATAAGAATGGAGTCTAACAGATTAAATAAAGGACTGAACTCATTGCTCACATGATACTTTAAGTCCTGCTTGTAACATGGAATCTTGTGTGAAAGAATGACTAATGGTGTATCCCACGAGGGAGCTCCAATAGAGATGCTTTAGGAGATTAAATGATTTGTCTAGTACCCCTGAAAGCTATATTTTAAAGGGGCAGAATTTTAATCATTGGAATGCTGTTTCCTTCAACAAAATTACATTTTAATTAAAGTGCCTCATTCACAAAGCTACGGTTAGGGGTGTATCTGTAATTTAGTGATAAAATTCTATTCTTAAGAGGTTGTAACTTTGAAAGTTGGTGTCCATGTTTTTGCCTGCTGGGATAATTGACCTGACCTCCTGAAGATATCTTTGATAACAAGACTCCATGCACTTTGATTCAAAGCTTTAGCTGTTCTGCTATATTCTGAAGAGCTAGGATTCAGATCTCAGCTCTTAAGAATAAATCAGCAACAACCTTTTTGAGTTACTGTGGTTGCAAGAGCTTAAAGTGAGTGCAGGTGACTTAGGTGCATAAAGATTTCTCCCTAAATGGTGGTATGTTTAAAAATAAAAAAGGGTAGCAAAAGTAAGAATTGATAACTGCTCGCGCCAAAAAAAATTAAGAAAAAACATGAACGTTGTCTTCTCCGCAACCCGAGAAGACAGCTACACATATGCTACCAGAATGTCATTTTGATTCAGGATAGTGTTTGGGGAAAATAAAGGATTTTGGAGCCAGGAAAATACTAATTCAGTAAATAATAACTTGTTAATTTAAAAGGCTTTTAACTGATGCTGTTAAAGAAACACACTGTGGCAACATTATTTAAAAGGCCATTTTGGTAGGGTTTATTACCCACAATACAACCATCTTGGACATTTTCTGTTGTTGTTGGCATGCTTAGAAGATGCTGCAATGCATGAGTGGCCAGGCCAATTCCGATTCTCAGCAACACACCGGATGCTGCTGAAGCAGAGTATTAGGAGAAGCCATCGTTTTGCTGGTTTTGAAATCCTAGGTGTCTTTTCACAAATATGACCGTGATAATTTTTTGTTTAAACCAGGGAGCTAAATACCAAAATCCTATTGGAGTTCCACAACTTTAAAATGCCAATCTACTTTTCACAAGCCAACATACCATACAATTCAAATACAACTATTCCAGAAGTCAAAAGCATGTATCCTTAATTCAGGACCCATTTTCATTTTCAGAAAAAGAGAAAATACAAAATTTAGGAGGCCACACACTGAACTGCTTTGAAACCATAGCATCACCAGAGTTTGTAAGGTAACTGGGCTGGAAACTTCGCCCATGTTGTCACGTTGAGATTTGTCCGAGGGTATTACCTCAAGGCTACTCTTGGGTGTTCCAGAGAAAGCTCTTCAGGATCCAACTCAAATGTCAAACAGATATTTTACAATTGGAATAATGAAGGATTTTAGAGATTTCTCGTGTATTCAATACAAATATGGCCTATGAATATTTAGGGGAAATTAGAGGTTTATGAAATTGAGATGAGGAATCCCAACGTTATTACAAACCCTTTAAACAGTTTCAAAAATTTATTTTCACGTGACAGCCAAACACAGCACCTGTCACACAGCAGTTCAGTTCATCTATAGACTGACTTTGTAGAGAAGCTGTAGAATGTACCCTAGAGGTGGGAGCAGCAGTGATAACTGCACAAATCATAACCACTCCTGTCACTGATTTACACACCACTGTTTGTCAGTTCTCAAAACAACTTGCCCTTTCTAATATAAGTACATGCAACAAAAGTACAAGTAGATTTGCTTTTGTAGTGGTGAATTATGAAGGGAATGTGAACAAATGTTGCATATATGAACTATGTAATTCCTAATAAATTAATTCACTTAGAGATTCCAACTAAATTATAAAACCAGAGTTGTGTGCAAAGCAGATTGGTTTTGTTGTTAGCACAGATCCTGTGAGACCATTTTGACACTCAGAGAAAAGCTCAGGACAGTATTTTAGAGCTAAGCTGACAAAGTTAAGTGCATATTCTCAGTGCCTCCAGACATGACCCATCTATGCCTTTAGGTAATCTACTGGCCTCTTTCAGGAAACAAATATTAGAGTGAAACATTTCAGCCTGCAGTGGGCAACACAAAATTCAAACCAAAAATCCTAGCGGCAATTGGAAGCCCCACTTCTCCCATCAGCATTAAATCAGATTTTAACATACCTCAGAGATCAAAGAGAGTGAAAACAAAACTGGTTTTGTGGTCCAGTTCTTACCTTTACGGTTAGTGCTATAACAGCTGGGATGCTAAACGTTGGATCGCTGCGCTTTTCTTGGTAAACTACTTGGTACAGAGATATAACACCATTGGGAGAGACAGGCTGGGTCCAGTTCAACAGCACTGAGTATGCGCTTGTTGCTTGGGCTGAAGGGGCTTCCATGCCCTGCGGAGAAGCTTCCAGAGTCTGGGTTGAAGCCCACAAGCTGTCCACTGACCCTGCAGAATTTTGAGCTCTGGCACGATATTCATAAAGAGTAAAAGGCTGTAGCGCATCAGATGCATCAATAAATTCCAAGGGTCCTTCAACCCAGATGAACAGAAGCAGCTCTTCTTGACTGCCCACAGGACGTCTAAAATTAAATCAAAGGCAATTAATTTAAAATGGAAAAAAAAACTTCAACAGTCTGATGGTAGCAGATCCTGAAGTTCTAAGTTCAGTCTGTACCTCAGAGAAGTATAGAATTGATTTCTATACATTACACAAGGAACTCCTACCTATCTTTGCATGCTAAAAGCATTTCCCTGAACTTGTGCTAGGTGCTGAGCAGTGAAGAAGAGATTTTTCAGTCAATTATTTAATTTTTCTCCTTTATCTGTGAGAATACAATTCTGAAAATCAAACTACTTATGGATATTCTCACCTCAGGGTCTGTCATTTATGGAAAACTTACAGAGAGTTTACGTGAGAAAAATGTTACCTAGTGAAAAAGGGATAAGTATTCTACCAAAGCCATGCATTTTTAATTCTGCTTCGCTCACAAGAAATGGCCCATTTGTTCTTGCAAATGGAATAAATAACACCTTGTGTATAACATAAGCAGAATTTGCAGCTCTCCCCAAAAATCTCATTAAAATATTACATGCGATGCTTTCAGTAATAAACTATGTAAGTTTGTCCCAATGTTTAAAAATGCAACCTTAAGATATATGAAGACAATTCACTGTATAGACTCTTGGCACAATGGGTTTCTAGCTTTTACGTATGTATATATATCTGTATATATGGCTATATAGCCACTCACATACACACACACACACACATATAGGTATAATTCCTCCTACAGATCTGCTTCTGTTGAACTTGATGATATTCTAAGTATTAGAGGAGATTACAGATGCTCCTCAGCCTCTTCCTAACATGGCCCCTTCCAGTACATAATTTACAACAGTTGTAATAAGGCAAGCACTCATCTTCAAAACAGAGTTATCAAATCAATTCTTTCACTTGGCATAAAAATGTTTATGTGAAATTAAGTTGGTTACATTTAAACACTGTGATAAATCTAAATGACGGTTGTGCTGTACTGCACACGAATTTAAGTATTTCCCCTACTCTTCACAGGAACCTTGGCTTTTCAGACTGTAAAAGCATTTTCAACCCTCCATGCCAACAACAAAAAACCAAATTACATTATCTGCCAGTTTTATCGCAAATAGGGCAAATTTAGAGAAGTAAAACTGGTTTGTCTGAATCCACTGGTTTGTCATCACCACTAAACACACACACAGAAGCTGAAGAACATCTAGTTGGCAAGGAAAAAAAAATCTGTGTTTCACAGAATCCCATAGGATTTTATTTTGTTAGGTCAACCTAGGAATTACTTTAAAGACATAAAATGCAGCAATTTTTTAAAACTGATAATCTTAGCTGCTTGTAATAATATATAGCCTGGTATTTACAGGTAAACATGAAGAATACAATGAATGCATGTTTATTCATCCTCCACGTATATGCACATATAAGGCATGCATTATTTTCTCATGAAACTACAGAAATTTTGTTAAACTCTGAGACAAGCAGGCTATATGGGTACTATTTATTTTTAAAGGGTTAAAATATGATTTTATAAAAGATAAGAGTTTTGATGTGCAATGCAATGTAGAGAAATAGTCAAACTACACAACGTGTTGATACTAGTTGGCAGCACCGGGTGAAAAAATGTCAGGCAGGACAGGCAGGAAAGATTCCCTAGCAATTCTCACAGTAACGTGACTGGAAGAGTCAGGGAACAAAATTTCCTATTGACTCCAAAATTCCAGCAGCTATTTCTGATGCACGTCCCCGTGCCCTATTGTAATGGCAGATTAAGCTTTATGCAGAACTCCCCCTTAGATACTGTTCACTGACTTAATGTGAGACACATAATTCTGAAAGGTGAATCACTACTATGACTTTCTCCTGCACCTAAAAATATAGTCTTTGCCCTATGTACTCAAAATCATGTCTAAAAAGTCTCTGTAGATAAGAAAAAGAAAAGAGTATATTTTAGTGCAGTAAAGTCACATTTAATGTCTTCTCTGACCAAGCAGTATGACAATTAAATAAACGCACAGATTTATGTTTTATAAATTTTCAAGACTCTGTGATAAACAGTTTTTACACATTGGAAGATCAAATATGCCACCAACTGTAAGCTCATCTACAAGCAAAGCTGTACAATGTAGTCTGGTTAAGTATTTAGATCTTATTACTGCTGAATATTTAATGAATGAAACTTATGGTTAGGTAAATTGTTCCATCTGTAGTGCTAAACTCCTGAATATCTTCATGTGTGAATAAACTTTGAACAGAAGTGGCTGAACAGTCTGTAATCATTTCAATCGTCTTAAGATTTAAGATTCAACTGCTCATTTAACTGGAAGTGTTTCTTATGTACAACGAGCTGCAAAGGAGAATAACATTTGCAAGAGCTGGAAGCTGTCTCTCCATCTGCATAGTCTGATTTGCTGCTTACATTCACTTTAAAGATGCTCAGATACAGTTATTTTTATAAGTGCAAATTCTTCCTGCCCCACTGCCAGTCCGAGACAGCTGACATAAAGCAGAGAATATAATCTTCTTTGTGACAGATAACTACAGAGCTGTATGCAGAGGGCTGCAGCAACACTAACTGCACAACTCACCCCTCAGCTTTCTTATGTGTAGAAGGAGACTTAGTGAATCCCTGATGACTCACAGGTCAACCCAGAATTATTCTTCACATGCTTACCTTTCACCATGCAACAAAAGTACATGTTTTAGAGGTGCCTGCTGCTAAACTGCTGGTTTTCTTACCAGACTTGTACCAAGCTACATCCAGAAACACTGAGAGGTCCTGGGATAAAAGTCATACAAACAGGGAATCGTTCCGTCGTGATTTAATAATGCAACACCAACAGTGCTCCCCTCTACAGTTCCACATCCAATTAAACAAAGCAGTCTTTCTTACCATGGGGATTCAACAAATCTAAATTAATGTAATTTGTATATTTGTCTTATTTTTTAAACAAGTTTAGTTGTCGAAAAATGAACCAAAGTAATTTCAGATTAGTACGTGTAACATGCTAGTTTAGATTGTCAGTTACAGGTATAAATAAACCCTTCAGGACTTCTTATACTCAATGACATATCCATCAATAAAGACTCTTATATTAATATATCTACTAATATACACACCTTGAAAGGTCTCTTTGGTGCAGCTCATGGTTAAAGGTATAAGGGTAGGCAATGAACTTATGATGAGGAAAAGGTCTAGGTCATAGAATCATTGAGGCTGAAAAAGATCTTTAAGACCATCAAACCCTACTATATATCCTACTCTACTAAGTCCACTGTTAGATCCACCATTAAACCATGCTCCCTAACACCACATCTATGCAGCTTTTGAACACTTCTAGGGATGGAGACTCAACCACCTTCCTGGGCAACCTGTTCCAAAGCCTGACAACCCTTTCAGTGAAAATATTTTTTGTAATATCCAATCTAAACTTTCCCTGGTGCTGCCTGAGTCTCTTTCCTCTTTCGCTGTCACCAGTTACTTGTAAGAAGAAACCAGCACCCACCTCTCTATGATATCCTTTGAGGTAGTTGTGGACAGCAATAAAGTCTTCTCTCAGCCTCCTCTTTTCCAGGCTAAACAGCCCCAGTTCTCTCAACTGCTCCTCGTAGGACCTGTGTGCTAGACCCATCATCAGTCTAGCTGCCCTTCTCAGAAACCGCTCCAGTATCAAAACGGTTTTTTGTACTGAGGTGCCCAAAAGTGAACCCAGTACTCAAGGTACCAATGCCTCTACATGGCAAGATGCCTCTACATGGCAAAACACAACAGTCAACAACCTCTGTCTTAAATTGCTGTTGAATTTTCTTCTACATTTACACCATCAGGACTGGTCAGATGGTTTGAGCTCTGTTACAATCCCACATATATATATATATATACACTAAATAGTATAATCTTACTAGACATGACAGAGGATATTTCACAGAAATTCAGACACTCCTTTAAGCAAGATATGAACCAAAATACTTCACAGGCAGTATTTCTTTAGAAGTCATATGCATCCTACGCAGTGCATGCTGGTGGTCAACAGAGTGCAGTTCCATTAGCTGATGTGACCCATATCTTATTAAAATACAGCAAGAAATACACCACCTATTTCCATATTATTTTTCCAGTCTAGCAATTTCTGTGGTTGTCACAGGGATGTTATGTAATGATGAATTGGAAGATAAGTAGATCGGGTGATTGTCTCATGAACCAGACCCTTTTTTGTTCACAGTATTTTCTAAGTGGTGGTCCTTGCTGGAAGAGTTTAAAAGCCTCAGATCTGTGCTTAAAACCAGGGTATGAATAACAAAAAAAATTAAAATTCATCATCTCTTTTATCATCACTAACGTTTCAGCGTTTTTGGTTTCTACCAAAACGGCTGTTGTAAGTGTTTTGATGATTCTAGAAGAAAGCATGAGTGCTGCCATTTTAATGCAAAGATCTGAGCACACACACCAGCTCTCTGAGCATCCTGGGTTTTGAGTTAAATGAATTTATTTTGGTGGTGATACAGCAAGGAAGAGGCACGTGATGAGGAAGAAATTACTTGCCATAACCTCCCATAGAAATACTGCAGTCTTGCTGCTATAACAATGTAAGGTTATGTGTGGCTACAAAATGAAAAAGAACTATGTGCTTACATCCCATTTCTGATTTTTTGCAGCTATCTGAGAAAGATTTGATATTGTTGTTGTCTAAGCACATTTAAACTTCAGCTGAAATAACTGCCAAGTGATTCATGCCTATGTAGGTGAATATAACGATTGTATCTGGAGCCCCAGTGCGCCATTTTCATTTCACTTTAAATAAAAAACAAAATGTATCTATGTCAGTCAGTGCCCTTCTGCTGTACTCAGAGGTATCAAACAGGCTACAATTATGATTGTGAAGTGATTGTGTCACACTGGAGGAAGGTTTATTGCTTTTGAGTCTGCTAGGCAGTAACACATTCTGTTTCATATTACTCTTTATATCATTGTTTGGCTGTGACTAGAATAATCAAATGCCATCAAATGCTGTCAAATTCAATTTACAGTATTTTTCACTGAAGCAGGCTTTCTGCATTATATTTCCTGTTTTCCCTTTCTGTGGTTGCCATGGAATAGCCGCCGTAATCATCAGCTTTATTTACAAAACCAACAGACTGAAGACATGTCTTGGGCTATAACACACACTGGCTACAACATACATTTCATTCCTCTTCGTACAGGGGAGGGATTGGCTTTTGATCAGACAGTTTAAAAAAAGCAAACAAAAGGATAGTGCAAGAGAGAATTAATTTTTAGGGTCTACTACCGTGTTTAAGGCAAAAATGAATTTATATTAATTATCGCTCTTGCTTCCAAAAGGTAATTTGATTCCTTGTCTTCCCTGTCACAGCTCTAACGTAATAAAATGCCCCAGACTTTTGGAGGGAGGCAAGGTTCAGCCCAGCATGTGTTTGCCACATACATTTAGAGTTGAGAAAACTAGGAACTTCAGGGTTTAAAATCCTCTCTAATACCTGACTTGAGTTTTATATTCTCTGGCTTTCTGAAGTTATTTAAGAGGGTCCCTTCAGTGAACTCTAAAAAAGAGCCAATGGGCAGAGCAAATGTCAGTGCTCTGGTTCTTTCATGTTTCCCTAAACACAGCTGTCTCTCTAGAAAAGCACTCGTACATCCCAGGGAGTGAGGATGTGTCGGTCAACCATCTAGACAGGTCAGCTGAACAAAAAGATGAACGAACATAAATAGATGCACTGTAACCACTTACGTTTACTTATAGGCACATAATTTATCTTGAAAAAATCATCTGTGTCAGGAATGTAGATACCTTTTTATGCCTTCGAAAAGCTCAGAAATGGTATATTACTCCACATTCCATTTCAAGATTCCTAGTTGTCTATGAGAGAGGACTGAAGAATGTACCTACTGCTCTAGCTAAACACAGTGGGTGTATCTGTCATACAAATTTCGTCTGTCTCTTTGAATTTTTGAAAATACTTTTCACCTGCTTTTTGTCATATGTAGACCAAGGAGGTTCTTGTCTCAGCTCTTATTCTCAGCCTGTCCATCTATAGATCAGCCTCTTACCTTTGAAATATAACATATATTTTAATGTATACATTTTTTTCACCTCCTAATATATCAAGGAATAAAGAAGGTAACAGCTCAGTAAGACTAAGAAACCTACCTGTAAATAAAGCACTTACCTGTAAATAAAGTAGTTAGTAATGATGCCATTTGGTTTCTTGGGTGGTGCCCATTTCACTTCTATGAGTGCAGATCCCACTGCTTTAACAATAGGTGGGCTCAATTCTCTAGGAGGTGCTTCAGCTGTTCTTGAGTATGTTTGACTACCCACTCCACACCCACCTAAAAAAAAATCAGAAGTTGGCTTAGTGATGAGACCTTCTTAATCAAAAAATAACCAAACCAATAAAAGCAAATGAATGTCAAGTAAAGTAGCTCCTGAAGAAATGGTGCCTCATTTTACCTCATTTCGTTAATAAAGAGTCATTTTAATTACCACTGAATTACTCCTGATTTTCATCAGTGCAGGCGGGTAGAGGATTGCTTTCAAATTCTCTGTCATTTTAGAAAAAACTATTTCAACTGGGTATTAAAAATTGCCATTAAATTCAAGGAATTTTGTAATGTTTGGACTCTTCTCTCTTTGATTTCCACTTGCTGGTGAATAGTTACAGAACTGGTAACTGTACATTCTCTGTATGTACATTTTCAAAACCCAGTAAGCTATTTGTGAAGAGCTTTCCATAACATGGCACACCTTCCCTAAAATACAGTTTTTAAATCTCCATGTAAAATATTAATGATATAACAAGGAGAAATATTTAATGCCTCATTCAGTGCTAGGCTTTCTTTTTACTAGGTAAACATTTGATTCCAGTGTGATAAGATTTTTTCTGTTTTGCTTGAGTTGAATCTATCTGGAAATGCTTGATTCCCTTCCAATCACAGAAGTGAGTATTTTAAAAACCTCATACCATGCTGGCATGCTTGTACTCTTATCTCATACAGGGTGTAGGGATCTAGGCCATCGACAGTAGCAAAACGTGCATGTCCTACTGGCTTCACCAGCAGAGTGGGACTGCTGGCATTTAGTAAGATGTTGTATTCCAGAGGCTCATCGTCAGCGAATATCCCTGTTGTGAAAAAGAAGAACCAGTGATCATCTGAAATCCTAACAACAGTGCAGGAGAACCTCGAAGAGGCATTCATCACGTGCAATTCTAAATGTAAGCCCCCTGTGGAGGTTTTACTTTCTGCTTCTTTTGCTTTTGGAAAAGACATTTAAATAGAAACTGAATGAGATCTGTCTGCAGATGACAACTGGGAGACAGACATTATAGTCCTTAGCTAAAAATCAAAACTCAAATCAGTCAATGCCTGTGCTGCTGTTGCTAATTCTAGCAAAGAGTGACTTTATGTCTCGGAATCAGGAAGCTTTTCTTGCTTTATTTTGGACGGATTAGAGCACCAAGCACTGCTGTTTGAATATGGAATCACATGACCAAAAAACTGAATTGCTGCCATTTGGCAAATTATCCCTTGTTAACCCAGCAGGCAGTATCAGCTGGCTGGATGGTTTCACCCAGAGAGCTGTGATCAATGGCTCAGTGTCCAAATGGAGAAGTGTGACAAGGGGTGATCCTCAAGGGTCCATACTTGGACCTGGGCTGTTTAACATCTTTTTCAGTGACATAGACAGTGGAATTAAATGCACCCTCAGTAAGTTTGCTGACAACACCAAACTGTGTGGTGAAGTCAGCACACTGGAGGGAAAGGAGGCCATCCAGATGGAGCTTGACAGGCCCAAGAAGTGGGCTTATGCAAGCTGCATGTAGTTCAACAAGGGCAAGTGCAAGGTTCTGCACCTGGGTTGAGGCAATCCCATGCACAAATACAGATTGGGAGGAGAAAGGATTGAGAACAGCCCTGAGGAGAAGGACTTGGGGGTGTTGGCAGACCCAAAATTTAACAGGAGCCATCAGTTTTTGCTTGCAACCCAGAAAGCCAACTGTGTCCTGGCTGCATCAAAAGAACCATTGACAGTTGGGCAAGGAAAGTGGTTCTCCTCCTCTGCTCTGCACTTATGAGACCCCACCTGGAGTACTGTGTCCAGTTCTGGAGTTGCCAACATAAGAAGGACACAGAGCTCCTGGAACATGTCCAGAGGAGAGCAGCTAAAATGATCAGAGGGCTGGAGCACCTCCCGTGTGAGGACAGGCTGAGTTAATTGGGGTTGTTCAGCCTGGAGAAGAAGAGGCTTCCAGGTGACCTCAGAGCAGCTTTCCAATTTCTGGAGCAGGGGGCCTGCAAGAAGGTTGGGGGAGGGCTTTCTACATGGGTGCATAGTGAGAGGACAAGGGGAAAGGGTTACAGACTTGAAGAGGGGAGATTTAGTCTACACATTAGAAATGGCTTCTTTGCTGTGAGGGTGGTGAGATGCTGAAACAGGTTGCCCAGAGAGGTTGTGGCTGCCCCACTCCTGGAAACATTCAAGGCCAAGCTGGATGCAGCCCTGAGTAACCTGATCTAGAGATGTCCCTGCCTATGCGGGGGTTTAGAACTAGATGACCTTTAACCTTCCAACTGTAGCCATTCTGTGATTCTATGATTCTATCCCATTTTCTCTTCCCATGCTGTCAGTTCCTAATCTTCCAGGTCTGTTTTGAAGCAGTACATGAGAAGAAACTAAGCCTAGCATTCTCTTTTAACACAAAACCTGTTTTCAGATGTCACAGAGATGTCTTCTTGATTCCAGCAAGAACTAGATGCCTGTGAGCAGTTCTGAGACTTTTCCAGGTTCTGAAAATCTTCCCATTTGCAACTTTGGAAAATAACTCTACTTTTTCTCCCAGTTGTAGTTTTTTTCTGATAATGAATTTGCATTGGTACTATTACCCTGAAGCTACAATGAGAATGTTTTCCACCATTGTGCTCTTTCATATGGATGATTTTTTTTTAAGTAAGCATGCACGTGAATATGTTATTTAACTAAAAAAAATATTTTACAAAAAATCAGAGAGATTTGAAGTTTATATGTGGTACTATGAACAACTGATGTACTTTGGAAGATCAGAAAAATCTTTGAAATACCAAGTTTTTACTATTATCAGAAAAAAAAGAGGACATTAAAATCCCAAAGAAGTAAGATGCTGCAGTCTCGCTAGATGCCACACAAAGAAAATGCCGTTACACTAAAAAGCTGAAAAAATTAGCCCTGGAGTGAAGGCATGACTTCAGTCTTATTCAACTGTGCAGTTTACAGGAAAAAAAAAGATGCTGATGTTAGTTGTTGGAAGAGGTGAAGGAAGAAGGAGAGAGAAAGTGCAAAAATCCCACTGCAATATTTTTTTCTTTTTTCATTAAAAAAGTTTCAAGAAAAACACAAAAATCTAATTATTAAGAAGGAAGTAACAGAAATACAACTTTTAAAGTACAGATTGTTATAGAGTAAAGAGGTGGTTTAGCGACAATGGCTTCTACAACAAAGAAATTTTTTGGGTCTGTGGTGTATGGAATATGAAATGCTCCACAAGAGTGTATTTGCATTGCGTAACTATAGCAGTAGTTGTTGATATATTATTCCAGCTAATCTACCTTTCCTTTTTCTTTGTTTTCCTTTTCTTTTTTTTTTTTCTCTGTAATTGGAGTCCCTGTAAAGGACACAACAGAAGGTCCAAAATTAAGAGCTTGAAATGGCAAACAACACATCACATGGAAATGTGGTTTTTTTAATCTCCTAGTTAAGGCCCCTCTCTTCTCAGGTCCTGACAACAAACCAGATATTTCTGCCAGAAAACCCCACTATCTCATGAAAGTGACACATAATTCACTTTTTGCATCTGATCAGTATATGCATTCTAGGCAAAATTCGCCATAAACCTTTGAAACTGGAACTATTCAGAATGCTTGATTTCCCAAGGAAGATTAAATCCAAACAAGGGCAGCTGAATCCAGCCATCAATATGCAGCAAAGGATACCTCTTTCAAAATAACTGAAATAAGTATCCATGTCTAACATCCAGTCCATTTCTTAGCAGAAATACTAGAAAAAGAAACCACCAAGCCCCCAAATCTTAAAACTCTGCTAAATGTTGCAATGCATTAGGAATAATACCAATCATAAGTGCACTCAGGAGAAGAAAGAATCTCAATAAGTGGACATTCGTTGTAAATGAAACCAAGAAAATATCCTGCAAAATTCCAGTGGAAATCTTCCTACAATTTGGTGAAATTCATCAAATGCTAAGATCAAAGGGTCACTGTATAATCTGAAAAAAAAAAAAAATTATACTTGAACAACACAGAAACCTACACAAAAATCTCCTTTCTTCCAGAATAGCCTTCAGCATCTGCAGCCAGTCTGAAACAACTACCTTGTGTGCTCTGATGACTGAAGGAAATGAAATAGACATATTTGTTAAAGTCAGCCGGGAAACCACACGACTTGGTTAGTTCCAGAGTTCATAAATTTATGTCAGAATAAAAGGAACCGTAAAAGCACAAGTGAACCAATTTACCCTAAGTGCAAATGGCAGTTTTGTTATTTGGTGTCAAAGTTACCATGAGCACAATGACAACCTGCCATAACACATTTTCGTGTTCACTAAAGAACAAGGGTTTAGTTGGTTAATATTCCCAGCAATACTCTTTTTCATAATTTACAACAACTAGATGCTGATAGGTTATTTAACATTTATGAAGTTAAGATGTAATCAGAAAAACCCTGATTATCTTTACAAACAAAAAAGTTAAATTATCTCACTTTTTTCTTGGCAACTTCCATTTCTCAGCAGGTGCACATTTTGCAATGGGACAAATCAATCAAACTAATCCTTGTTTCTTTTTTGTGGACATATTTGGATAATATTTAATGGACAGTTCTGTGGAAAACTGCAAATCAGGTTTGACAGCTCTGAGTACTTCAAAACTAGAATAGTTCATAAAATAGAATTTGCAACACAAGATGCTTGTTAAAAAAACAGCCATCTGTTTTACAGACTGGTCACCAAAAATCTATTTGAAATCAACTGTTGAAAAATAGTTCAACACAATGTGAAACACAATCAGAATCAAAGCAAAGTAGTTGAACAGTTTCACCTATCGTAAAGAAATACTAAAAAAAAGAATGCCATATCTTTTATTTAAAAAGTAGGAGTAAAGTTATATTTTAATCTTTAAATTCACAAAATAATAATAGAAAAAAATCTATTTGGCTTCCTGAGATTTACATTAATTTTCAAATACCCAGAGATCTCATTCTGGTTGTATCAAGCATTCCCATAAGACTCTGAAGTCAGTAACAGTTGCAGATGCCCACTCCTTTGGAGATGCAGAATTTCAGACACTGGTTTGAAAAACTTGTCCTACAATGATGTGGAGTAAGCAACAATGTACATGAGAAAACAAAATGAAGACATGTAGCACTGGCTTCACAAAAACCAGAACAGTTTGTTAGGTCACCAACAAAGGAGAAACCACATTAGCTGAGGACCCTGAGAGACAAAGCTAAAAGCCAAATAAACATCATTCAACTACCAAAGAAGAATAAAGTAGGAATCCAGACATGTTATATAATTTTCATCCTAACTGATAAGCAAACCCAGAGGTGGATGAATTAGAGTGTTACAACATGATGAGGGAAGACATTTCCATCTAGATGATTACTAATGTATGAAGATGGTAACATAGGATCCTCTTTTGAGCGTGTTCAGCTTTGTATCACCAGCAGCAACTGAAGACATATAGAAGAATCAGGCCCCCAGTGAGGACCAGTGGGGTTCTCAATGAGCTGAAACGCAAGATGGCTCCCTGCCTGCCTATCAGTAACATTTATGGGTAGATATCAAGAGAATTACATGATGGGGTTTTTTCCATTCAGCTTTTCTACTTCTATCCTTGGCGCTAATACTTGTTCCATTGTAATCGTAACATATCCTTCTATAGCATATCAATGAAATATACCGTACCTTTGAGGTCCGTGCACTGAAGCAAGGCAACACAAGATAACAGGATACCAATTTTAAAAAAAAAAAGCCCTGTTTTCCATAGTGAGTGGGGTGTGTCAAATATTTTCTTTGGAATTCATCACTTTAACTAATACTCAGACACCTTGCTATTTAGCTAAGTAAGAAGTTTTGAAATGCTACATATCTCTAGTCATAAAATTTAGCTACATTACAGATGTTGAAACATCATTAAAGCCATCCAAAAAGGTCTGTGCAATATGATGCCTGTAATTAATCCTGAGAGTGATTATTTGATCCAAATTTACTACAGTAGACGACAAGACAGAATGTCAAAGCATCCTTCATATCCAGAGAGAGGAAGACACTATGCCAGCTAACCTCTCATCACAAGTTGGGCAATAAAAAGCACTTTTTTCATATGGAGACTATAGCAATTGAAAGAACTGACTCACCCAAGAGTGACCGCCAAGCCTGACAATTCTTATAACAAAAGATGTGTTCTGGAAACTTATATTGCCTCAATACAGTTCCCTTTTATAAGGGAAACTTACATTACCTCAATACAGTTTATCATAGAATCATTAGGGATTGGAAGGGACTTCAAAAGATCATCTAGTCCAATCACCCTGACAGAGCAGAATCGCCTAGACCAAGTCACACAGGAACACATCTGGGTGGGTCTTAAACATCTCCAGTGAAGAAGACTCCACAACCACCCTGGGCAGCCGTCACCCTCACTGTGAAGAAGTTCCTTCTCCTGTTTATGTGCAACCTTCTATGTTCCAGCTTACAACCATTGCCCCTCGTCCTATCACTAGATGACACTGAGAATAGCCCGGCTCCATCCTCCTGACACCCACTCTTGACATATATATAGACATTAATGAGGTCACCCCTCAGTCTCCTCTCCTCCAAGCTAAAGAAACCCAGCTCCCTCAGCCTCTCCTCGTAAGACAGGTGCTCCACGCCCTTCATCATCTTCGTTGCTCTGCGCTGGACTCCCTTCAGCAGCTCCACATCCCTCTTGAACTGAGGAGCTCAAAACTGGACACAATACTCCAGATGTGATCTCACCAGGGCAGAGTAGACAGAGAGACGTTCTTGCCCAGATGCAAGACTCTACACTTACCCTTGTTATACCTCATTAGATTTTTCTCAGCCCAGCTCTCCAGCCTGTCCAGATCTCGCTGAATGACAGCGCAGTCTGCTGGGGTGTCGGTGACACCACCCAGCTTTATGTCATCAGCAAACTTGCTGNACTCAGGTCTTCTGGCTCCCTTCCTTGACTTCTTTCCTGTTGGAATGCTCTTGTCTTGTGCCTCAAGAAAGTAGTCTTTGAATGTGAACCAGCTACCCTGAGTTCCTTTACCTACCAGTACCCTGTCCCATGGGATTTCCCCTAGCAATTGCTTGAATAGGCCAAAGTTGGCCCTCCTGAAGTCCTGGGTTGTGATTCTGCCAGCTATTCTGTTCCTACCACACAAGTCCCTGAACTCCACCATCCCTTGGTCACTGCACCCAAGGCTGCCCTCAACCTTCAATGCTTCAACCAGACCTGCCTTGTTGGTGAGTACAAGATCCAGCAGCGCTCCTCTCCTAGTGGGCTCCTCCACCATTAGCATCAGGAAATTGTCACCAATGCACTGGAGGAACCTCCTGTACTGTGGGTAGCTGGCTGAGTAGGTCTTCCAGTAAATACCTGGGTAGCTAAAAGCCCCCAAGAGAACCAGGGCCTGTATCTGTGAGGCTGCTGTCAGCTGCCTATAGGAGACCTCATCAATTTCCTCATCCTGATCTGGTGGTCTGTAATAGACACCCATAACAGTGTCACCCATGGCAGCCTGTCCCTTAATATGCACCCACAAACTGAACTCTCTTTTCTTCTGCCTCTGGACAGAACTCAATACATTCCAGTTGCTCTCTCACTTAGAGAGCAAGTCCTCCACCCCGCCTTGCTGACCCATCCCTCCTAAAAAGGACATAGCTGTCCACGACCACATTCCAGTCATGCAGCTGTCCCACCAGGTCTCCGTAACTGCCACCAAATCATCATCGCCTAACTCCTCCTGCTTATTCCTCATGGTGCATGCATTGGTGTAAAGGCATTTCAGGGAGTGAGCTCAGCGTTCCAATTTCACCGTAGGACAGTGAGAGGCCACCTGGTTTTCATTAAGACCAGTACTCTGTCCCACTGGTTCTCGCCCATCAACTATCCCACCCCCCTTCAAATCTAGTTTAAAGTCCTCTGAATGTGTCCTGCCAACTCCTGCCCCGGAACCCTTTTTCCCCTCTAAGATAAACCCCTCCCATGTCTATCTGCTATGCCTGGTGTCTGATAAAACCAGTTATTATCAAAGAACCCAAAGCCCTGCCTGTAACACCAGTCTCGTAGCCAGGTATTAATGGACTAAGTCCTTCTATTCCAGCCTGTGTCCTCACCCCAAAATGGAAGTAATGAAGTGAATACAATTTGTGCCCCAAAGTCTTTCACCAAATGTCCTAACGTTTTAAGGTCTTTCTTCATTCCCCTCAGGCTATGGAATACAGCTTCCTCCCCACCTGTCTGGACAATCAACAGTGGGTTATAGTCAGCTGATCTACCAGGTTATTGTGAAATACAATTTAATACACGGAAAAAAAAAATCAGAAAAAAATCCCAAATTAGTTCATTCACAACAACATAAATAAGGATAAAATGCCGTAGACTGTAGGTTAATCCTTCCAAGCTGGGTATGTGAGTGGCTCCAGACATCTGCAGGTATAGGGTTGGTGAATGAGATGTATAGTGGTCAGAGTGGTCAGAAGGCTCAGAGGCTCTAAAATAAACCATCCCACCTATTCTTCCTCCTGGGAAAAATCACTAGGATCACAGAACTCTCAGAATGAGCATGAGGCAGGGTTGTGTTAATTTTCTAGCTTCTGCATACACTGATGCTTCTTCACAGAGAGTTTCCCTTAGTCACATTAGTAGTACTTCTCTGCTGTTAGGACTCCTCATTCCTGGAAGATTTGCTAGTGGCTCCGAGATGTATAAGAAAAGGACAGCAATCTTTCCTCTCCTGTCTGCATGATAGGGGCACTATATGAAAAACAATCACTTATTCATACTTAACTTAAATAATTGGTCCCACAATGAGAAAGCATAAAGGAAGGGAGATATGCTTTTCCCTGACTGAGGAGAATGAACATATCAACCCTGTGTCCTCTACAGAGCATTAATGTACACCTTCTCCTCCTCACCCCTCTGATCCTGCGGTTTCAGAAATACCTGAACCAGTGTACACACAATCTTAATTGCAACAGAACCAAATGTACTGCACAGAAGCTGATTCTCCCTTCATACCTGTAACCTTCCACAAGTAACTGGAATTAGAGCAGCAGGAGAAGAAAACATCTAGAACAAGGACAAGCTTTTCTGGGAAACACCCCATCTTCACAAGCCTACACTATTCCACTACATTATTGTTTTAAATCTATTTATAATGTAGCTGAATATTTTGTACTTTAAATTATATTTATTATCAAAACTATAATACAGCATAAGTCACTTTTCAATAAAACCAGCTGTAGATTATATGCCATTTGAATTCATCTGCCTTCTGCTGAGTTCTAAATCCTTTCAGGCAGTAGGGGGAAAAGTTTAATTTAAGATTTTAATCTTTTTCATATATTATAGCATTTCTATAATGGATTTTGTGCTTCTGAAAACTAAAAGATTGACAGCTCAGAGTATTATAGATTTATTAATCATCACTTAAATGGGCAGGGTGAACGCTGCTAAGCACTGCCACAATACACATGATCCCAGCCTTGAAGGCAATATACTTTTTCGAGGTGACTTTATTTGTAATGCCAATTGACTCTACTGTAACTGCTCTGCAAGGAAACAACATCTTAAATAATTAGGAAAAGGAGATGTCAAAAACTTCCCTGAGTTCATTGATAAAACACACTGCAACTGCAATATGCAAATGCAAAGTTCATAAGAAAATTAAAGTCATTTAACTGAGAAAAACAGTACACAGAAACTGGAAAACACCCTACTGGAGAAGAACTACACTAGACAGAAACTTGTTCATTTTGCATTGTTCTGGTTGTCTCACAATAACTATAACCCAACATTTTTATAACATGCTCTTACACCTTTTCTTAAAGGAGCTCAACACTGCATGCCTTCAGGACAACTGGACAATTTAAATTGCCAAGATGGATATCAAGACATCCTCATCCCAAAAATTTGGCAGGTTACCTGTCAACGACAGGTTAGTCTGAATAAAGGAGATGAGATAATCTATTTTCAGCGTAATACTTGCACTCAATAGTAGCTTACAAGATTAATTAACATACGGATTTTTGATGATTAGACAATCCTCACAATGTTGAAGTACGTAAGTCAATATTATTAAAATAATAGGTTTATAGGAAATAGCAGCTTTAGATACTGGTTATTTAAATCATACAATCTCTAAAATCAAATATGAAGAATAAAAGTATCAGAATGATTCAGCTCCCTGCCTGAAAGCACTAATTTTTCCACTGTTTCATTGTGCTACAAAGTGCTAACACAGAAATATGTTTTTACCTGGCACATCCCAAGCTAGAAATATAGAATGCGCATCAATTACAGTGACATTATATGGGGCATGAATTTTCTCTGGTGTTCCTACTGGTGTTTGTATAACGTATTTATCACTAGTGTTGCTGCCACCCCAAGTGCTGGCTTCCAGCTGGTAAACATATCTGCACAAACACAAAAAGATCAGAAGACCACAGTTAGAAGCTTTAGGCATATCAGTAACAGGACATTTCCTTTTTCACCAATTTGAAGTGAACAGGCTACACAAAAAATATTACAGATATTGCATTAGTGGCAATTTGCACCTTTAAATTTTCTGACGTGAGAAGAGTAACTCTTATCACAATAATAAATTAAATACTAAAACTCACATTACCTTATATATAAAAGTATTGATTCAAAAAGCATCAAAGTCCATTTCAGAATGGCCTGTATAAAAATACCAACAGCTGCTGCTTTTGAGCCAGTGTGTTCAATGCACACTCTAGACACATTACCATGCGCACTGCTTTTTGCCATGTAAGACTTACATTTTTCTAAGCAACTTCCATAAGAGCAAAAAAAACCAACAAATGGAGCCACCAAACAACACCCAAATGAAAATAAAAAGCATCCTCATCTTTGAAACAGAATGACTCAGTCTTAGAAAATTGAGATAAAATGTTGATTAAGGCTTTCCCACACTTGCAAGCCTCCTGAAAGTACCCTGCCAATTTTTCAGGAATTAAGTAATGTTGTAAGAGATTTTTCTTTTGTCAAGAGTCAGATTCATGTGCAACTCACCAACACATGTACATATATTTTGAACAGCTTTCACACATTACCAGAGCTGTTTAACATGCCTTACCTACTGTTAGGTTGCAGGTTAACATCTGTGAAGTTCAGATCTGTACTGCTACCCAAGAAAATCTGTTCTCCATCACGAAATAATCGATATTGAGTAATGAGTCCATTGGATGTCTTTGGTTCAGTCCAGTAGAGTTCCACTTCTGTTGAGCTGACTATGACATGATGAGGTTTTGGCCATACCCCTATTAACATCACAGTGACATTATTTTAATTTTTTGACAGAAACATAAAGGGTTTTTTCCTTTACCAAACTTTGTGCTATTGCTTTCAGTAATATAATGAAAGCATAAAACATTGCCAGAAAGAATGGCAGGATTTAAAACACTTTCTGCATTTATCCTATACCAAACCAACTACCTAGACAAGGTATGGATTAACGGAGAACAAGGCCAAAGGCTGCAGCTCTTATGTGTCCAGTTGTCTCTGCATATTTATTTATACTTTAAAAAAATCTACATATACTAATTCTAAACTCACTAACTTAAAGACTAATTTGGGGAAATCATCCCAAAAATAAAATAGAAATGCAGCAGCAGGCAGTCAGTATGAGACATGTGTTAAGATATAAATACTCCAAAAGAGACAAATTATCTCGTGTAAATTTATACACAAGAGCTTGATAGATGACAGAGGAGTTTTGCATCTAGTTAAACCATGAGAAAATACAAGCCCATATGACCATCTCTTTGCAGTTCTATAAGAATGTCTTTTTCCCTTACCATGAGGAGCATCTTGTAAAGTTTGACCTGAAAGTGGTTGGCTATAAGAACACCCAGCAGATGTGCATGCAGTAAGCATGAAGCTGTAATTACTGTATGGCTGCAGACCTAGAAAGAGTAGAGATTAGACTGAGATGTTGATATCACGCATCCTAAGTACATAGACATTTTTGTATTTAAAGTTAATTTCTGTCCTTTTTGCCAAAGATAAAATATGAACATTCCTATTTTACATTTGAACAATACTGAAATTGTGAATTCTTGTTAATGTAAATATATATCTTCTTCTAGTTTGAAAGATCTAACAAAACAAATCAGATTGAAAGGTTTTCCATGCAGCGATGGATCTATGGATGCCCCTCAAACAGACATATCTGAATGAGTTTCAAGGTAATTAACTGTAATAGTGCTTACAGCTTGGTAACAACAGTCTAGATCTCAGACCAGATTACCATTTCAAAATTTACCCAAATTCTCAGGTGGTTACTGTTTCATGGGGTTTCTTAAGCTATGCTTCTGCCTGTACAAAATGGTTAAACAATAACTAGGAAAGTGCCTATATGTTCTTGGCACAGACATAATCTCTGTCACTGGTAATGGCCACAGAAGTTCAGAAGTTTCCAACAGATTAAGCAGCTGAAAGGACAATTGCTTAGAGTTTTGGACTTCAAAGACCAGTATATTTTGGATCAATATTTGAAAACAAGCCTCAATATTTCAAAAACCTATTACAAATATACTCACAAGAAGGAAAAAAAAAACCCAAAATCTCTTACTTGAACAAAATATTTTCCTCTATATTGCAAACAAGTCCAAAGATACCTTCTTCTCCCCTTCCCAGCATTTCTGTTCAATTTTTTCCTCATTTTTTTCTATTTGTTATTAGATTTTATCATAAATACTATAGAGCTGTTAGAAGGGGGATTGACAACTGAGCCTTCCCCATTACAAATTATTCATTCCAGTGACTTGCAATTTCTGAAAAACTATTTTTTCAGCTCAGACTTCTGTGCGGGACATCTCTGAGTCTAAGAGAGAATGTATTGCTTTGACCTTTCCTTTCCTTGAAGTCAGTGACTTCAGACTTGACATCAGCTTGCCTGCACCTTAAGATTTTGACTTAAGAATTCCTCATAAAATTGTACTCAAAATTTGGCTAAGATACCAAGCTTTTAAAAATAACCATTTTTTAAAGATTCATTAAAGGTTTCTTGCAGTTAAATTGTTGAAGATGGAGACCACTATGAGCACCTCAGACCTTATATTATCAGGACACTCAAAACCTCTCTCTTATAAGTTTTCAAGTACCTTTTTATTAACTCCTCACAATACATTAAAAACAGTTCCTGTTCCTGAATGCAAACTGCACATACAGTATAACAACAAAAATCCAAATTATACACAAAACCCCTGAAAATATTATGACTGCAAAACTGAACACTCATAAACTACGACACTTTGGTGTTAGGAGGCTGTACAATCCTAATTTACCTCCTTTGAATACAGGCTCTGAGTCACAGTCCTATCTAAATCTCCCTCCCGGTCTCTAGCCTGATGAATTCTATGTAATTTGAGGCTTTTTTTTGTGTCCACAAAAAGCAGGAAGTTGCTTTACTAACACCTGTCACGGTTTAGCATCAGGGATTATAATCTGCTCAACTGTGCAGATGGAAATGTCCTCCCACCCCCTAGAGGGGGAGAAGAGAGGTAAACACACATCCAGAAACTGGAATTAGAAATATTAAACTTTATTACAGGCTTTATTAAGTAGGAAAAAAATAATAAAAAGGGAAAGGAAAAGGAGGAAAGGGAAAAAAAAAAGTATGTTCTTCCTCAATTCAAGTCCACCCCTGCCCCCACTCAGACCCGATAACCCCTGGTTCCTAAGAGATACTAAAAGCCGTGGCCAAGGGGGGAGTAAAAACGAAAGACTGGGAATCTCATAGGGAAAACTCAAATATTCAATTTAAGCCATTTCCTAGGCTACAGTCCAAAAATTTGTGGGAAAAGGATGGAGATAGGAGGAAGATAAAAAGGAAGGCTAAAAAAAGGAAAGGAGGGAAAAGGTGTGTGAAGCAGAAGAGGGACAGCGAGCCACAGAAGGATAGACAGGCCGTTGTGAGCTACGGGCCAAAACAAAACCAAAACCACACTCCCAAGACACACAAATAAGGAGGGGGGAGAAGGAATACCCTGTCCTAAATTAAGGACCCCAAAATCTGTGTGGCCCACTCCACCTGCTCAACCTGTTCCATGTGTAGCCATCTCTCCCCTTCACTTCTGCACCCCGCTGACCTCCACCCCCCTGCCCTGTAAATGCTGCTGTGCACCAGAGGGAAAACTAAACATCCCCACACCTGAGATGAGTTAACTCTTTGTATGCTGGAAGAGAGTTCGATGCAAGAATACCATAAGCAAACATGATTTCACCAAATCCAGAACAACACAAATCAGCTTAGCATTGCAAATGGTTTAATAAAGAGCCAAAACAAAAACAAAATAACAACAAACTCCAAAACAAGAAAAGATAACAAATTATTTGTCTCATAAAATGTATGTTGACTCTGAAATAATGACAGAAACAAAAACCTCCCTGGACCTGCCATTTGGGATGCCTGAGACCTGTGTGCAAAGTACCTGGTGTTATACAAAACTTCATGTATCTGAGGACAGCTGGTGCCTTCAGCTGCATCTCTAAGAGATGGAGGAAATTCAGGCCCCAGGTCTCAGGGAGGATGTTTGGGAAATGATCATGAGATGGTTGTGACAAGCTGTGAAAACTTGATATGTGCTTCCTCATTACCAATGCCTGAGCAGATATGAACACCCTGGACAACAGATGCCAACTGCCTTGATCAGGAGCAGCCTCTCTGCTGGCCCACACTTCATTCACTGCAACTTTCCAATTCAGCATCCCACAGGATTCATAAGGACTACCTGTCCCATCACCCTAGATGGGAGCAGACCCCAGGGGAGGCTGGCAGTACCTGAACAGAGATGACACGACAGTGTGTTGAAGCAGTAAGGCTGCCTTTTGGACATTCTCCAGGATATTACCCCTTCTTTCCTCCTTTTGGCTGCCAGTACCTCCAGCCCCTCAGTGATCCATATTTTATCCTTTTGAGATAGCACCATCCCTGTTCCCTCCATTGCTGTGCTCTACATTCACACTAAAATCAGGCTTGCACCTCCCTGATTTCTGACAAGCAGAATTATCTCTGGGTGGGTGCAGGATGAGGCCCATGTAGACAGAGATTCCCAGAAGGAATAATATGGCAAAAGCTGAAGCAGCAGTACTATAGACTGTTTTATTTTCCTGTACAAGAGGCACAGGCTTGTGAGCTGAACAAGGCAGTAACCCTC
This sequence comes from Rhinopomastus cyanomelas, assembly GCA_013400115.1. Lineage (NCBI taxonomy): Eukaryota > Metazoa > Chordata > Aves > Bucerotiformes > Rhinopomastidae > Rhinopomastus > Rhinopomastus cyanomelas. Next base: position 113,905 of record VXBP01008041.1, read on the forward strand.
CATAAAAAGGAGTTTGCTGCTGTGTAAAGGAGACTGCTCGTGTGAAAAAGGCTGAATTGGGATTATACAGCTCCATTCATATGGATTATAAAAGATGATTTTTAAGTGTGAGGCTTTGTGACCTTAACAACATACATTTGATGTAGCTGGAGTGTCTAAGCGCAAAGTTTATGAACATATAGAACATAAAACATAGTTTATGAACAATGAAATTCTGTGACAAGACAAAGAAAAGCAGTCAGGGGGAGATCTTTGTTTATAAACAACACTTCCTTACCCTGCAAATGGAGATATTTCAATTAAAATACATAAACAAATAGAGAGAAAGAATGAGCAACGATTGTGTAGCAAGGTAAAATACTGAGTGGAAGACACACAGGCTGCTTACAAATTGACCAAGACATGAAGGAGAGAAAATAAAGAGATGACTCAGAGGGACAGCCCTGACTGTAACCTAATCATGAACTGGAAGAGAAGAAAGATCATCTGAGCACTGCGTATAAGAGTAAGAAGGGGAAAATGACAGTTGCAGACTAAAGAGAGGCAAAGGCATGGAGGAAAGCCAAGTATTTAACATTTCAGGATAGAAAAGATTACTGTGGCAACAAATTACTTGAATTCCCCTAAAGGGACCCATGTTCACTTTTAAAGGAAACATGCATAATAAAGCAATACTCATTTACAAGTACACTTTAAAGAGACAAATGAGCATTAAAAAAAGAGACCACATGGTTTCACTAAATTTATTGGTCAAATTCTGATACCTGAAACCTCTGGTCACACACATGGAGCAGTTGCAGCAGATTTTTATCTAGATTATTAAAGCTTTGCATTAAATGGCTTGTCTTATGAATGCTTTGGAAAGCTCTGTGCAAATCCACATATGTAATTAATAATAAAAATTAAAAGGACAATAATCTTGAAACATAAACCACATTTTGCTTTTCCAATTTCTCCACTAGATTGTTCACCAGAGGATATTTCCCCTTTTCTTATTTTGGTCTATTATTGTGGGTTTAAAAATTTTTTACTAATGTATTTTTTTAAATCAGTGGTCTACTTTGTTATTGCAGCATTTTTCATTCGCCAAAAGGCTCTGAAACAGAGTTTTTTAAAGAATGCCTCATTCTATTAGCCAAATCTATTCCTTCTGATAGTGTTTGTCTCCATTTGTGGGTATGGCTCCAGCAAGGCCAGTAATTAGCTCCCAGGATAACACTCCTGGGCCCTGCCATGGGAATTTTACTCAGGAGGATGTCAGATTGCTGACCACAGCCTCACACAATCCCTCCTCCTGCAAGAGTTTCCTTTAGATAAATATTACTAATGATTCAGTGCTGCATGGAGATGGAGTTGACCACTGACAAAATTTGAAATGGAGAAAATGTTCAGAGGAAAGGATTTCAAACCATAAATTATTTCTTAACATTCTTTTACAAAAATAACCACCAGTGATCTTGCTTGGCTTTTACATAAAGAAGATTGATCCTACAAATTCTTGTACTTGGGATATTTCCTTCAGTGTTTTAAAAAAGGAGAGCTGAGAAGAGTCTTTGTAATAAACCCACCTGCTGCTGCTGAAGAGGGCACTCTTAGCTTTCTTTACAATTCTCCTAATTATTTTCTTCACTCTTACCCTATTCCTAGTCCCCACTGCAAAGCATTAGCAGGCCCATTTGTAAAGTAGTAGTAACACAAAGTGAAACAATGCCATAACTGTCATCCAAATTGTTCTGTACAGGGCAGTGGAAGTGTTCTGTAATAAATGATATAAAAAGGTCTTTTATTGACAAGCTGCCATGTGGTGTTTGCATTAGAGAATATGAGAAGATGATGGCTGCTGCCCCTAGGTCCCTGTGGCATTCAACTCAGTGAGATAGCAGAAAATGCTTCAGTTTGCTTAAAGCATTGATAACACCTCTAAATAATTAACTGAGGACTTCCTGTCTTCAATTACTTAATGCTTTTTTTAACATCTTGAGAGGATTATAAGCAATTTATGGATTTCACATGATGAGCACATTCACCACTATTCCCACAAAGCATTTGTGGGATCATGTTTCCAAAGCTTTGATGTAATTAAAAATAAGCATCAAGACAATGGTGCAGTGGCAAGGTGCTAGCCTTCTCGTCTGTTATTTGCAAGACCCTGGATTCAAAGTCTCAAGAAATACTAATGCTACAGCTTCATTAATGTTCAACTGTTGCTCGGGGAAAAGCAGGCAGATTTTGAAAAAACAAAAAAAAAGAAAAAAGGAAGATGGGAAAATCAAAACACATATCCACAGGGAATAAGACAACAGTTCAAACATTTGAGATTATGTATGCAATAATTTTGATTGGTTTATCTTATTCTTTTAATTTAGGCAGTACTAATTATCCACATTGCTAAATCACCTTCATGATTTCCACATTATTACCCAAGGAAGCTCCTGCAGAAAACAGCTCGAAGTTTGATTATGACTGTCAGGAAGAACAATCAGGTATTTCACTCCACTTTACAGAAACACACACAAGACGAGTTTCTCAGGAGATAGTTCAATTTCCTTTCCCAAATGCTAAGAAAAGTCCTAAAATCTTAATTACTCTGGAGATATAACTTCCTTTGGGAAGGACAGTAGAGCACAAGAAGATTTCTTCAATGGGTTTGACTAATCATTCCTTGTTGGTTAGCGTCCTTTACAGTGTAAACTCACAACAGCAATTCCAAAACACATACCACAGCTGTATGCCCTGTCCAGAAGCACTAGATATGGAGATGGGCACAACATACAGTTGATTTAGTTTAACCGTTGAGTGTGATCTTCATAAAGAGGAACAGCAATCTTGTAACTCATCTGTGAGTGACTAAAGAAGGATGAATTCTCTTGAAGCACTTAGGGATCCACTCTGACTCAGGTCCCATGCTTTAATGGGGTGGCTGAGAATGCCACATATGCTGTAGAGATTTTATGTACCCTAAATTAACTTCTGCTCTTTGGGTGGCTACTTTATATATCTGTATAACATATCAATTTCTTAAGTTTCCTACTTGATCAGAAAGAAAAAAATAATGTATTTATGAATTCTTAAATATCAGATCAAACAATTTGATAATTGAGATCAAAGAGTGAAAAAAAAAGATATTCCAGAAAGCTTATGTTCCCATTTCCCAAGAAACAAACATTTCTAAGAGTAATTTCAGGTCTGAGTCAAATCTTCCCCCAAAATCCTTTGGCTAAAGTTTTTTTTTAGATACACACACACACCAGTGAATTCTCATCAAATATTTAGAAAATGGCTACATGCAATATATATGATTTTAAACAGAATCCAGGATCTTTCCCTTTCTCTCTTTGTTTCCTTTTTATTATCTCAGGCTTAAGTACCGGACCTTGGTTCTACACTGCCACACATCCACAGTAGCAGTAGTGACTTCCACTGCGTTGCTGCACATTAATGATAGTAAAAGGGAGTTGAATCCATGCAAATGGATTGCAAACCCACACAGAATCTCCAACACCTCAAGTACCTCACAAAGCATGCATCTTGAATTGAGCTGGATAGATTTATTTTAAAATTTTGAAATTAAATCTATCAATATTTTAACAGACAGCAGCCAGAAATGAAAGACATTGGGAAAAATATTTAAGATGTATAAAGCATTTTAAACTGTGCACAGTACTGGGATTTGAAAGTTACTGACAAGTAACATTTTTTGATATGTTAATGCTGTCTTATATCTTAAGGACTGAACATTACCCTGTCAGAGAGCTTTGCCTCCTTACCTGATACTATGTGCTGCATTCTGCTCGCATCACTGGTGTGTATAACTCCTTTCCCTACTTGAGTGATCTGGTACTCTCTGATGATGCCATTTGGCTTCTTGGGTGCAATCCAGCTTAGAAGCAATGCTGTTGAGTTCAAAGCAGTGATGTCTGGTGGCTGAACACTCTCTGGGACTCCTTGGACAGTGACTGCAACTACCTGAAGACATGAATTAAACAGCAATTTAATGTAATAGTACACTAGATACCATGATCAATGAGAATGTCACTTTTGTTTTAAAATGTTGTTTGGGCTGGTGTATCACTACCAAGGGCCTGGAGAACTAGTTACTCTATTCCTCCTTTTTCACAATGAGTTCTGACCTTGAATACATTACATAAGTCTGTGTCTACAATTTATCATAACAGGTTCACCACGTTTCAGCTGCTGTGTATATAGTAGAGGGTGAATCCACAAAAAACTGTATTGCTTGGAAACTCTTGATAACTCTCTTCCATATGGTTTGTTAGTGTCTCTGCATTTAAACTGCCTGATTTCTTATATTTTAAGCACCAGTAAACATGGGGCTAAGCCTCCATACATCCTATACAACCTGAATTCTCTAGTAGTCATTTGCAACTCTGTGTTTTTGTAAGGGAGCCAAAGATTTTGAAACTTCTTGAAACCTTACACTTGCTAAGCTCTTTCTACATTAAAAAAACCCCAACAACACCTCATTATTTTCTGTTGACACATCGCTATCGTCACCTACAGAGGCACTTGCAAATTATACTGGTTCAATAAGTGACTCAGACCTTTCCTCTTTGAGAATCGCTTTTCTTTTTCCATTATTACCACCATAAAGTATTTATATTATGCTGTAAATATAAAATGTGGCCTCTACAATATATGATCTTAGTACATTTGTTGGAAACAGTCTCTGCTTGCAGACTACACTGTTTGCAACAGTAAACTCCTTAATTACAGGCAAATGAAATAAGAGTATTTTTAGCTTATGCTGATGGTTATAGGAACTGGACCTCAATAGTTTGCAGACTATGGCAGGAGGACTGCACTTATGTTCACCCCTCTACATGAGTGTTTCCTTTTTGATACTATTGGCTGAGATTTGCACTGATGAAGAAACTCCACATTTAAACACCGGAAGAAAAATTCAACTTTTTATTCTTGCAGTTATTATAATTACAAAGTAGTCATTATTCTCCACCTCTGCCCCACAGACCTTATACTTGCAGCCCTCAAAATTCATTTTCACAGAGTAAGTGAAAGACATCACTTAGGAAATCATTTTTCCAAATGATGAATAAGGCTGTACTTTGCAGGATAGAAAGTAAAACCAGCTAAATAGTAATGCTGGTGAAAGGCACTCAGGATTTGAAGTCATGCAAAAAGAAATGAAGCTATGACAAAGGGAGGGAAGATGTTTTGTTTGCCTAGAACTGAATCAGAGGCAGGTTGCACACAAAAGGAGTGCAAAGCCTGAAGCTGATGCAGACATGGACATCTAGAAAAGGGTGATATTGTAGAAGGGTGCTCATAATAAAGAGAGTGTTGAACAAATAGATTGACTAGAGCTAAAGCAGAAACACTAAGAAATACCGAGGAAGAGTAGGCTATAAAAAATTAATTTGAAGGCTTCAGGAAAGTGCATTATAATAGTTCTTGTTCCATTCTATCTTTTACAGTTTTCTTTTACAAACAGTTTAATTTCAAGTTAGCCAGGACTGAGAAATGAGATATCACTTGCTTCTTCACCACTTGTATCAAACCCAGGTATCAAGTGATCACCTGTTATTAGATGAATCCAAATAAGATTATTGATGGTCTTCACTGACTTACAATCACCATGTCTTCAAATTACCCCTTCCAAAAGGATTTTTATGATAGCACACTGGCTGATAAAAGTCTGGCACCAACTCCACAAAGACCAATTTACTGACCTTGCTGCTGTCTGAGCAACCAGCAACGGTGCAAGCTCGCAGCTGGTACGAATATTCTTGGTATGGCTGGACACCACTTGTGTCTGTGAAGCTCATTTCTTTTCCTCTATAACGTTCCATTCCATTTCGGAGAATGATATAGTGAATAATCAGACCTGTTGTAGAAAGAGAGGTTTCACTTTTATTATCCAAGAAACCCTTAATGATGAGGTACTCGAATAACTTTGCACATAGAAAATACTAAGTAAAATCTCTAGTCGATCCCTATAACAGACCATCCTACTGTTTAGATGGCTGATGTCAATTAGCAACATCTCAGTATTTCTGAAATTTTAGTAAGAGGGCCCACTCACACCCTGTCTGAGATCCAAGAGTTTCTAACAGGATAATTCTCTTATTGTATTTGCCAATTACTATTACAGTTGTTCTCAGAAGAAGCTTCTGGCCACTCCTTAGAGTCACAATAATGGTCTTTTCTGAAGCCAGACTCTACAGAATCACATAAAATCACAAAATCATTAAGTTTGGAAAGGAACTTTAAGATCATCAAGTCTACCGTTCAACTCAACACATCCATGAGCACTAGACCATGTCCCAAACATCTACTTGTCAAAAAAAAAAAGCAACTTTTTAAAAATGTTGTAATTGATTTTATTTTTTACCCTTATTTCAATGAAAATAATCTCAACCCAGAGGAAATTCTTTTGGCAGAGTTTAGGAATACACCTGCTTCAGCGTCAGTGACTAATTATGAAATATTTTGTGATTTTGGAATAATTTCAGTTGAAGGACAAAACATACTGATTTTTAAACATGTATCAATACCATTTGTTTGAGTTGGCTCCTCCCAGTTTAGAAGTATCATGTCGTCCCGATTATCCACTTTAGCCCATTTTGGTGGACTCACACCCTGTGGCACATCTTGCTTAGTGACAGCTCTGCTAGTTTCACTGAAGCCTCTTCCATAGCTATTCCAAGCAGCCACTCTGTATTCATATGTAGTAAAAGGTTCAAGGTTCACATCTAGAAAAAGAAAGTTACAAATGGACCATCTCAGTCTCATCAAAATAACTTTTGTGGGGATTTTTTGTGTGCCTATTTGACTACTTCTGTGCCGAAAGATAGATGGGTGGATGGATAGATAGCTAGATAGATAAGATTAGATAGATAAAATTAGATTGATAGGCAGATATGGAACCTGTCCCTTTAGTCATGACCATTTCTCAATACCAATATCTACACTGTGAAAGGAGTTTTAAATCTAATGTATTCTCTGAACTTACTACTGATTTCATTTCCCTGAAGATACTGTCCCGATTCACAGATTAATTCTTCAAGAATGCGACTTCTCTACAACTGCTTAACATTTAATTAGAACACTTGATAGCATTCAGGACATCTTTTCCTCCAGAGAGAACTAAACACAAAACAATTAAATACATTAGCAAATCACCAAGCTGATAAGGCACTTTTCCTTACCTGTAAAAGAGTGTTGGTTTGGACTTCCTCTGTAGACCGTCTCCTCTTCAGCTGGACACACACCTTCCTTGATCTCCTTTTCTGTAGCACTCTGTGAACCTTTTATCCATGCACAGGTATTCTCCCTAGCATCAAAGTCACACTTTCCACAGTGTGCTGTTGCCTCCATAGATAAAGGGCAGAGGGTATTAGCCTTGCATTCTTCTTTTACCTAAGCAATACACATACAGTAGGTTGATATTTCTAGCATATGGGAGACCTTTCCAGCTTTGGGTGTGTCTACTGTGTTAGGTCATTGACGCTTTTTATAACTGGGGTTTGTAAGGTCTTTGAATTAAAACATCATGAATGTGAAGCTCTGGAAGATCAAAGGAGAATGAGATTTCATCTGAGAATTTGAATATTCTGTTCTTGCAATGGCCAATATCCTGTGGCAAATCAGTAGCAAATTGCCAGCCCCTCACACAACTTGCCAAGTGCTCAAGAGGGATCTGTGCAATTCCTTGGCAGCTGTCAAGGCGATAGAAGTCATGTCTTCCACCACATCACTCCTAAATGCTGCAGTAAAAGAACTTCTGCAAACATTGATGCAGATGGATTCAACCCATCCAGAAAAATTCCCAGAAATAGAAATATGCAGTGCGCATCCACAGGTTTTCATTAAAATTCATGGTGTAATGTTTTTGCCAAACCATAAGCAAAAGAGCAATAATTCTCACAAAATAAAGGTTTTTGCAGGAAGACAATGTACTGTAGTATTTGCGACAAGTATTTCTGCCTATGAGGCTGCTAAGTTTAGAAGGAAAAGCAAATAGATTATGTCTAATGCTTCCTTAATTCACTTGCTGAAATTAGTTTAGCCAATTATGAACTTCAGCTAATTTAATTTTCTAAACTTGGCACTTTCACAGAAGTTACATTGTGATAGATATCAATACAGGGTGTAGAATATGGATGGATTGGATTCATATATAAAGTATCTGCAGAATATGTCTCATCATATCTTTTAACAGATGTAAATCTATAGCTATAAGAAAGACAGCAGTGCTATCTCTTTTCTGCTGTGGGTAAGTGAAATCCAAAGCGCTTCTTTTGTTTATACATTACACCTAAGGCAGGGATCTAGCATGTTATCTACTACTAGAATTCATTAACCTGTGCTCAGCCATTTTTTGCCTTGCATGAGCTGCTAATACAGTCCGTTGAGGAGCTTTGGCTGACTCATCACAACACTGGTGTATTCTCTGAAAATTATTCAGTCTGGAAATGAAATTACATGAAAACCTTGACATGAAATAGAGAAGATGGAAGAAATATTTGTGTACTAGCTTAACTGAGTGGAATGGCTACAGGAACCCATGTATGTGGCAGGATGGGCTCCATTTTTCCTTTTTAATTTAGTGACAAATTCCACAATATCCACCTGATTTCCGTATTGTAGAACTCAAAATATCTAACACGTTTTCTTTCTTTTTCTCTCACCTATTTTGTCCCCGTCCCTCTAAATATATATAAATACATATTTATAAAATATATTTTATATTTAAATACAAAATAAACAGGATTTACATCCTTTGAAATTTTCATTTTCTTAAAAATTTGAATGACAGTTGACAATAGTTTTACAGCCTAAGACCGTCACTAAGATGTCAATTGCCAAAGATTACTGTTGAATTCAACTGGAGTTGCAAGATATTTCAGCTCTGAAAGTTTGGTCAGATTGTCTCATGCTAATACCAATAGTCACTGGCCACTCTTTGAAACACATGGAATTATCCTTTATAATGCTTGGTTTACTCTTACATGAAAAAACTGTGAAAATGAACTACACCAAAAATATTAAAAACTAAATGCTGCTAAAAGTTATACAGGGACCTAACCTAGACTCCTAGTGAAACTTGTGCCAATATTGTCTGTGGTACTCTATAGGATGAGGATTAAGTCCACCTAAGAAAATACCAACTGCTTTACTTTCACAGAATCACAGAACCACAGAATATTAGGGATTGGAAGGGACCCCAAAAGATCATCCAGCCCAATCCCCCTGCCACAGCAGAATGACCCAGATCAAGCTGCACAGGAACACATCTAAGTGGACTCCAGACCTCTCCAGAGAAGGAGACTCCACAAACCCCTGGGCAGCCCCCTCCATTGCTCTATTACCCTCACCAGGAAGAAGTTATAGAAGCACAGAAACAGTCAGGGTTGGAAGGGACCACAGGATCATCCAGTTCCAACTCCCCTGCCATGGGCAGGGACACCCCACCCTAGATCAGGCTGGCCAGAGCCTCATTCAGCCTGGCCTTAAACATCTCTGTAGCCTCAACCACCTTCCTGGGCAACCCATTCCAGGCTCCCACCACTCTCATGGTCCAGTCTAAATCTACCCATCTCCAGCTTTGCTCTGTTCCCCCTAGTTCTGTCACTACCAGCCATCCTAAAAAGCCCCTCCCCAGCCTTTCTGCAGGCCCCCTGCAGATACTGGGATGCCACAATAAGGTCACCTTGGAGCCTCCTCTTCTTCAGACTGAACAGCCCCAACTCTCTCAGTCTGGCCTCATAGGAGAGCTGCTCCAGCCCTCTGATCATCCTCGTGGCCCTCTTCTGCACTCAGTCCAGCACATCCACATCCCTCCTGTAATAAGGGCTCCAGAACTGGACACAGTACTCCAGGTGGGGTCTCATGAGAGCCAAGTACAGGGGGAGAATCACCTCCCTTGACCTGCTGGTCACACTTCTCTTGGTGCAGCCCAGGATTTGATTTGCCTTCTGGGCCACAAGTGCACACTGCTGGCTCATGTTGAGCTTTTCGTCCACAAGCATCCCCAAGTCCCTTTCCTCAGGGCTACTCTCCAGCCAGTCACTGCTCAGCCTGTACTTGTGCTTAGAATTGCCTTGACCCAGATGCAGGACCTTACACTTGGTCTTGCTGAACCCCATGAGGTTGGCTTGTGTCCACGTCTCCAGGTCCCTCTGGATGGCATCCCTGCCCTCCTTAATGTTTTTTAGAAGGCTGGAGATGAGCGTCATGCTGCCTGCCCAAACTGAAATGTAGTAGCACTTTTATACTTCAGAACTGGCCACTGCAATTACAATTTCCACTTACGGACCATCCCCAGGCATTGCGGTCACAGAACGGAAGCTGGCTATACATGCCAGTCTTGTTAGTATGCCAGTTTTTACCCACTGTACTAATCTGAAGTGCTGGGCGACACTTCACAGAGGCAGCTAATCATTATTAATTCCTTTAGAATTCATTGCAATAACATCAATCATGGGGAACTCATTCGGTATTAATATGGATGTAATGTGAAAATGAATAATGCACACAAGAGTTTTTATATTCCTATTTTAGAAAAATAGTTACGAACAGTGTATTTCTCTTTCCATCATCAAATCAGAGCTACCAAGAGATTTTCTATCAATTACCTTCATCATCATTCCAGCTGAAATCTTGTCAGAGCAAACATATTTCAAAGGATTATATCCAACTCCATTACAGCATTCTTCGCTCTTTGGAATAAGTTCAGTCTCACAGCATTTTACTGGCACTTGGTCATTCTTTCTAACATGTGCTACGAACTCACCACTGGAACCTGAGCAGCATATGGTATCTGACATATTCACATACTCCTGCCCACAACAGAACATCCCTGAAATGAACAAACAAAAAAATATATCTGAATATGAAAGGTAGGTAAATAAATCATAGAATTATTTTGGTTGGAAAAGACCTTTAAGACTGAGTCCAGCCATTAGCCTAACTCTACCAAGCTCACTGTTCAAGCATGTAAATTGATAAAGAAAGGAGACATCTCAGAATACACTATGGCTTGGCGTAAAACCGTCAGCAGCTGGAGTTACTCAGATTCAACTAAAGTGAGATTAAATTCAAACGTGAGGTGACTGAAGTAAGCATCTTGACTTCTAGACCTGCTGAAAACTATCATTAACAGGATGCTCTGCAATTAACTTACACCATTGCTGAATTTTTGTACAAAACTTCTCTATGAAATACCGTATAAGCTTTTGTGCACAGCGGGTCAAAGACAGACTGTGGATGAAAATTTCCTGTAGAATGTAGAAACTGAGGAAGTTTCTCCATCTACTTTCCACTCAGATCTCATTCATCCTTCCTCACATGGGCAATCTTCCAATAGTGCGTTTTAGCATTTCATAATGTTTCACGTTACATTTCATGTTTTAAAGTGGGTGTTCATACTAGTAGAACAGAATGGGTGACTTGTCCAATAGCCACAGTGAAACTTCACTCATTTAATACAGAGAATTACTATTTAAGAAGTTAACATCTAAATATCATTTGCATTTCTATAGTGGAGATGAGAAGCTGCCAAAATTAATTCCACTGTCTTTCTTCTATTTTTAATAATTTTATTTTAAAATTAAAAGCTTGTCATAACCAGTGTAATTTTCCATATAATCACATGAATAATTCTGCAACTGTGGAGAAATACCAGAGTTGAAGCCTGCGCCATTTATAGACACTGTTAAATTTTAGCTCTGAACAAATGCTACAAACACCTCTATAATTAGCAATGAAACAAATATTATTACTAATTCAGCTGCAAAGACATCACACAAAAAGCAAACGAGGCTGTAACACACTGTTACATCTAGGAAGTAGTTTGTATTTGACATAATTTCTGTAGTATGTGGACATTTAAAGCTCATGCACAAGTGCCCACTTTTCTCGCTGCCATTTATTGCAGCAAATCTCTCTAAGGAAGTCATACATAATGAAAATTACTCTTTAAGGGTATGATCCTGCTAAAGCATTCAGAGTGTTTCATTCCAATCACTGGAATGACTAAAAATGGTGCTGTTACTTACGTATTTTACACCTTTTTCAGGGCTGGTTCCATTCACAGCCATCAGACTGTGATCCCCAGCTCTCCAAGAGGTGAATATTTCCTCCTGTTCCTACCCTTTTCCTGAATTGTGCTAGGATTCTACCAATTTTAGGCAGAGAATTAATGCAGAAAATAACTGAATCCAATACTAATAAGCAACTCCGACAGCCCCAAGGGACTTTTGACAGGCAAACTAAAATTTTGATAATGAACAGTTTTTCTATTGAAGCAAACAAGGCTGTATTCTTTCACTACAAACCTCATCTTTGTTTCACTGAATTAAATTTTTCAGCCAAGATTTCACTCACATAACAAGAAGTGACTCCCTTTCTAGTTTCTTTGGTAAACCATTACTTCTTTAATTATTATCAACCTTGTTCCAGTGTGATAAATTGCTAATTACTTAATACCCTAATCAGCGTTCATTCTTTGCACAGATAAACTGTGACAGCGCCATTAATTTAAATAGTAATTTCACTTAATGGCCAGAACGGCACACCAGATTTTTATGCAGCATTTTCTGAAGACTGCATCCATCACTGCAATATTCTGACATAAAGATGTCTGACGTGCACTAACTCACTTAGGGAGAGCAGATGTTGCAGAGCAGAGTTTGGTAGTAATTCCCATAGTGCATCACTTCAGCATGAATGAGCTGCAAAGGCAGAGGTAGGCATCTTCTGAAGCTGCATTGCATAGCCTCTGACCTTTGCTTAATTTATCACATGTAACACTTGACTCCTGAACCTTGACACCTCAAATGTACAATTTTAAATACACTCCAAGAAAAACAAAATAGGAGCACATGATATTGATGGATTGATTTACCTTCTAAAAAAGTCGCTGCTTTCAATTGCTTTAGGATCTAGAAATTCCTATGAACTCTTGCTGAATTCAGCAAAAGACCAAAATACAAACTATTTATTTTAAATCAGCTACAGTGTGTATGTCATGCTTTATATATTTATGTTTCACAGGCACACAATGCATTACAGCAAAAAACAAAATCCATGGCTTAGAAAAGACAATTCCTGCTAACAGTGATTTTTGTCAACACTTACTTCATGTTCATCCCCAGCAGCTGAAAAAATTTACACACATAGCTGAGTGATGAATTACTAATTTAGTAAATCTGCAAAACCAATGCTTTCAAAAGGGAAAAATGAGTATTAAAAGGCTTAGCCCTTTGGAGCCAGAATAGAGGATCAACAAAATACAGAGCCAGTGTACACTGCAAACTACTCCAAAAATCCTTGGCTTACATGTGGGTATCGCAACTACTACAGATCAGGAATCACAAAGGTACAAAGCATCATCTTTCCCAAGTCTGGGGTGCCAGCATAGAGGCATTTTTGTAGGTGTTTGGTTAGGTTTTTTTTCCCAAATAGAATACCCAAGAGTGATTTCAGCTGACATTATCCTCTACAGTCAGAAATAGATAACTTTCGATAATTGCACTCGAGCAGTGGGGCTCAGGTTGTGTGCAATGGCATCACTGCCAGCCTTTGCCAGTAGATGTCTCTATGGTCACCCCACGAAGAAAGGCCAACAAGGGGTGAAAAATAAAACCCCAAGAAATACAAATTTTAAAAGAGGAATGTGAGGTGAACAAAACATCTCTTTTTGCAAGACAGACTCTCTGAAAAAGGCGTACAATGGCAGATGAAAAGGTTCTACAATTCAAGCTCTTGAGCCAACACTCACAGAATCACAGAACATTAGAGATTGGAAGCGACCTCGAAATATCACCTAATCCAGTCTCCCTGCCAGAGCAGGAAGCAACCCTGGGTCTAGATTCTGCAGAAACACACTGCTTCTAAACAGGTCATGCAAAAATAAGGCCACGCACAAAGCTTGCACTTTGAGCAGTTATGTTTTACTTGCATGACTTTCATCAAGGAATTGAAACTCACAAATAAAAGCTTTAAATTGTCATTGTATTTTTAACCATGCATTTGCTGCCAGTTATATAACTGAGACCAAGAAGTATTTCAGCTTTTGCATGAAGCCATCCCCTTCTACCTCTTCTCCTTCCAGACAATGAGATCAGCTTTCCAATTACCATATTCTTGTAAAATTCTACTTATCCATTTGCCAATGGTTAGTAAATTATGTTTTTTATGTGAGAGTATTTTTTCCCATTAGAATCGTTATAATAACAGGGATTGGGAGCAGGTAGGTTTTTGTGCCCAGCTTGTGCATTTTCATGATGTATTTAGCAAGGCTAAATTACTCGGAGAAATTAAGCAAAAACCTATTGAGCATGATGTATACGATATGATAAGAAACCACAATCTATTCTATGCTTAATGCAAACGAATATGATCTCTTTTCAAGTATGGCACTAATTCATCATTCAGCCCTGTACTTGTGTTCAGCCGTGTGCTGGCTTACAGCATAAAGTCCTCTCAGAAAATGTGTGAACAGTGAAAAAGCTACTGTTTTCTTTCTTAATAGCCAAAAAAATGTCATCCTGACCCATTCTCAAGAAGAATGGTGTAAGTGATAGAGCGCTATAGGCTAAAAACATTCTAAAAAGAAGGGTATAAAGGTTTTTTAAATACATATATTTAAGGGGAAAAAAAAAAACCTGTTAAGGATACATATATACTGAAAGGAAGAACATAACTTTCATCCCAAGATACCTGTATTACACTCCTACACAACTCATCTGCCCAGAGAGAGCAGTAAAAACATAAACGCTACCCCAGCAGTTCTGTTCCAACAGCATCTGTTAATTCACTCCATTTATAAAATACATATTGACAAAGACAACTGAACTGGGACCAGAGAGATTTGATTTGGTGTGAGAAAGTCAATTCAATGTGATTTTGTTAAAGGGCTCCTGCAGGCAAATAAAAGAGTTTAAGTAATAAAGTACATAAAGAGACGGTTTATGAGCCAGCCCTGCCTTGTGGCAGCCACAAAACGTGCAGCTCTGCAAGAGGGCCTCATGCAGAGCTGGAATTGTGAGCCCTGCATTTAGCTGTAGATCAGGCACAAGTAGGGAACGTGGCGGTGGGAAGGTAAAATCATGTAAGTGGTGTTGGTTTCAGCAAACATCCCATGAGTCAATGCTGGAAGGGATGGACAGCACAGAACCTGCAGGAAGAGTCGCAGTGGTTCTTTTGATTGCCCAATCATTGGGTTGGAAGGGACCTCTAAAGGTCCTCTAGTCCCACTCCCCTGCCACAAGCAGGGACACCTCTCAGTAGACCAGATTACCCAGAGTCAGAAATAAACATAGCACTAGAGTAATCACACAGCAGCTGAAGGATCCAGTGAGTACAAAAAATAAGCTACAGACAGAGCACCTTTTGGACTTTTCAGCCTTCAGATCTGGATTCTTAGAACTATATTAGGATCTTTAGTTTTACAACTAGAGGCTCAACTTGGCACGTGTATGGAGAAAGCATGGCAGCACTTGTCTTTGTACAGCAAGCAGAAGCAGGTACTAAACCTTCATTATTTCTGTGTTTTGAAATCAGGCTCCCCTGTGAGACTGCAATTGTTTCTGAAGTCTTCTTGTCAGACTGAGGAAGCCTAAGGCTGATGGTATATAATTTGTCTAATAACTGTGGGGAGAAAAGACACATGGAAATACCTGAATAGGGTTTGCAATAATACCTCCAATCCCTGTCACCTGCTGGTTGCAGAGTGCTTTATGAGCAAGTAGCGTTCAGCCTATGTAGCCTACACACTGACTCTGAGTGATGCAGTCATTTCCTACAGGGTGTGAGAGACTAGATGAGCAAGTGACTAGTGCCAGGGACTGAGCTTTGTTAATTTTAAACTGCAGCAGGTTTACCTCTGTGTAGACACACAAATGAGGGACAGAGACCAGTGAGAAAATAACACCATAATCTCCAGTTTCTAGGTGACTAAGCCCACATCTCCAGAGCAAATGGAAAATCCCTGCACTAGGATGCACAGCAGTATGGGGCGGCCAAGTCTAAGCCTTCCTTAACTCATTGTGAGGAGACTGGTCCTATTTCCTGATGGGCATAAGGAACTTTGTGATGTCTCCAGCCCTTGTAGCTTTTGCTCAAAGGCAAAGAAGGATTGTTGAGAGCTGACCACTCTGCAGTCTTTCAGAGTAAGTGACTAAAGTGGAACACATTTTTAACAAATTGCCATATACCCCTTAAGTCTGAGTGTGTGACTGCTGCAATGTTAGTGTCACATGAGATTTAGGAAGATGAGAGCCTTTCTCATGAAAAGTCATCTCTTACCTGTGAGAGGTCTGTGAACAGTCCCTTCTACTTCATCACCACAACAGATCATGTTCATGCTTACGACTTCTCCACCACAGCACTGCTGATTGAAACTGTCATGGAGGGATCCACCACAGCAGATTTGATTGCCTGATGTGGAGTAAGGCATTCCCTGGCAGCAAGAGTCACCAATTCCAACAGAAACTCTGTTCTGCTCTTCATTAGGGCAACATACTTCTCCTGTCAATTTAAAAATACAATTAAAGATTTTATGCATTTATAGATCTTGAAGTCCCTAAGACGCTTTCATCTCATAGTAGCAAGTCTGGGTTCACCCACTAGAAGCTTAATGCACAAAGAGTTCCACGTGAAAACATGGAATCACTAGGTATTTTGGAATGCTATAAAAATATTACAGTCATTTGTAATAATATTTAAAGAAAAAATGCATTAATGAATTCAGGGACAAGACTCTGTAAAATACTAAAATGTAAACATGTCAAACTGAGACAAGCAACAAATTTCTGTATTTTATGCAATAATTACACAGCTGAAAAGCTCTGAGGCAGCTACATGGAAGAGATTTTGTTCTTGCTATGATTTACAGTCAGCCAACTTGCTTAACAAAATATTGCCTTGTCTCCAAAATCATTCCAAACTTGAAGGATAAATTCACATTGCTTAACATATTTATCGGTGTCACTCAGGACTTCATCTCCCAAGGAACTTGAGGATTAAACTCACTTTAAAAATTAAATACCGCTAGCACAATCAGTGGGCTTGGCTAATACTTGAGCAAAAGCATCAGCTTTTGCAGGAAAAGGCCTTGGGGTAAGACTGACGATGCAAGTAACACTATAATGGTGAGCTGGGATAAACTGTGTGCTATGAATGCAGTAGATCCAGCTATAAAACAAACAAAAATTATGGCAAATGGCAATAATTTTCCTTCCCTACTCTCTGCACTGTATCTGATCCGGTGTTCTGCAAGACATATTTTCATATTACCTTTCAGTGTTGCAATGTTTTCTGTGACTCAGACATCATTTGGAAGGAGTAAGGGGTTTGCTCTTGAAGACAGATAATAGAGGTGATAAAAGTATTTGGATTACTGACTGCTAATATATGCTGTTCAATTCTTAAAACTAGTTTTTGTCATTGAAAGTAACACCCATAGTCCTTTCCTTCTGAAAGGTTGGGAATTACAGACCAAGACCCCTAAACCAAAGCAGCTTTTGTCATAAATAAACTTGTGGTGTGTCTATAAGATGAGAGAGAGCGTACTGTTTTCCTTCCTACCATGCACATCTTGCCAAAGAAGTGTCTGGGTGGTTGTAACATTATTTGCATTTGTTCTGTTCTTATTACTGGAATGGATGTTTGCACTTCTTCGTGCACTACTGTTTCAGAACCTGAGATTCCTGCCTTCCTCATTTGTAATCCTCATGCCTTCATCCCAGTGTGCTTCAGTGCATCTAGAGCTATCACGCTGGCCAAACAACATCTGGGAAATATGTATGCTTAGAGAGTTTCCTGTATAAATAACTTTATCAAATAAAGTCAATAATAAACAAAAAAAGAGGAGAACAAATTTTTAGATTATAATGGATATAATCTGTTTAGATACTTCATCATATTTTTCTGCATTCCTCAGAATCTAATTTAGTTGCTACACAGAGAAAGTATTAAAACACAGAATGTAGCTCACATCTATTGGAAATAAAACTGTATTTTTTTAAAGAACTATTAGACATAAGACACAAAGGATCTGTAACCTTCTCATTAACCTCTCAAAATGGGATCCATTCCAAGCTAGGCTTGAAAATGTTCTTTCTCTGAAAACTACCATGCAGTCTTACCAGTTAATTGTTATCCTTATCAAAGAATGACCCACATTAACATTTAGCTTGAGGTTATTAGCATATTTATAAAAATAAAAAAGAAAAAGTGACCAACATTGTTCATGTTGCTGCCCTTTAGAGTAAGGAAAAAGAGAATGCGGCAAGTATACTTAGGAAAAAAAATGTTTTAAATCACGTTCAGACAGTCACTGCCTCACGCTTTTAGACTGCTGACTGAATGAGAACTGCTCTCAGACATAAGACATTTTGTTTCACTGCTTTTTTCTCTCTTGATGTAAACAACATTAAGCTAGTTAACACAGACCACTGAATGGGGACAAGGGTCACAGTATAATCTCTCCATTTCAGTACATTGAGATTAATGAGGCCAGCAGAATACTCTTCTCTTTTTGTTCCATGTGATAACATTTTCCTGATGACACCATGGAAGGCATTCTAATATTGTGATATATTAATTACTTTTCAAAAGGAACAGAACTTGGGATACACTGAATGTATTGGCAAAAATTCAAGTGTTTCAGAGTCGGGGGAATGTGTGCCAGCTCATGAGTAATGGAAACACTTTAGCTCCTGACCTGACAATTGCCTACAAAGAGATATGTGCTCCGAACACTGCCCCTTGAAAGGGCTCTCCTCTCTCTTTTCTCCCCTCATCCTGTCAAAAACCCACCAACAATGGGGAAAACCAAACTCTAGACAAGAGCACTGATACACAGTTTTGGCAAACTTCCCAAACAGCTCTGAGAATGAGAGCATGACTAGCCTTAAGAAATGGATGAGTTTCCGTCAAAAGTAACAAATGTGGGATGTGGACTTTGATCTATAATGTTGGTGCAAACAAAAAGCGGACAAAGAAGAAACAAGTAGAAGTGACGTAATTCATAATATCGACCTCAAATGTTAACAATTGTTCCACAAAAGAAGTGGCTGGGGGAAATCACACAGGGTCAACTCAAGCAGAGAACCAAACCACACCACTAACTTGCCTGATGGTGTTCCTATTAGCAGAACTGCCCTCTCCATTATGCGGCACTTACTGCAATTAAGTATAGTTTGGCATAAATTAGTTCTCTGGGAAATGACCCAATCATCAGGTTTCATCAATTAAGCCTTTCTTGTATAAACAGAATGTACTGTGTTTAGAAGACAAAGTCAATGCAATTTTTTTTTGCTTATCCCACTAAGTGCAATTCTCAAAGACCTCTAGAAATCATTGTAAATCCCACATTTATTGCTATGTCTTCATAGGAACAGCTTTGTTGTTTTGTTCCTGGAAAGGAGTTGTCTCTTACCTGCTAATACCCTGGTGTAATAACCACCACAGCACTGATGTTTGGGTTGCACAGCGTGTATCTGACCACCACAGCAAACCCCTGGTGAATTAAGAATAAATGGAATGTACTTGTCCTCGCAGCACTGGAAGCCAGGTTTATTGTCGTGCAGAATCCCATTACAACATATCTAGAAGTAGTTTAAAACAAGTCACTTAAACAGAATGTGATGTGTTCTCTGGTACAATAGTGTATATGAAAACATGTACAATACATCCTAGTACAGATATTAATATGACTGCAGGCAAATTACATGCAACTTGGCTAAAATCCTGTGCCTTCCAGCATTATCAGACTTCAGTAAACTACTGTGTATCTAGCAGGATGCTGCAGTTTTGTGGTCTTCAACCAAACAGCACTTTAATAAAATAGCCTATTAATATGAATCACCATCATATGCATTGCAGGCTGTGTGGGTGTCTCAATGTGGAGTAGATTGCAATATGTAGATATAATCTACCATCACGTTATTCTTTTATTTTCTCCCCAATTCTCATTTATTTATTTATTTGTGATGAAACCTCATTTGAAACCCTTGATACAAAAAAACCCGATTTCCCAATATGAGTTCTTTGGCTTTCTTTCACATAAAAATAAGTGGAATCTTCTTCTTATGGCTCTCGATCACTTATTTATGACCGTAGTTCTTCAGACAATGTGATCTCAGGAGATAGTGTTTATATAAGGATTTTTTTTCAAAATAAAATTTACATGGAAATGAATTTTGAAAAGGCCTTTTAACTGTGGACTTCCTTCTAGGTGCTGTCAAGAAAATTATACACTTGACCAATCAAATAATTATTTGTACACCGCTCCTGTGCCGACAGTGTGGCACGCTGTATACACAGCGACTCATATAGAGCAGCCAGTAGAATCACCACAAAAATTGTAAACACAGGACTTAGAGTCAAGCACAAATTGTATCGGCCGTAAGCATATGTCTTACCACTGGGCAGAAGATGCAACTGGCAAAATTGCTGCTTTGTTTTCTTTTGACACGGAGCACTTCTGCCCCTGCCTATAAACACATTCTAATTAGGCTATCTTAGCAGCAAAGGGAAAAACTGTCCCTCTAGAAGGATCTTTTGTTTACTGAGTTGCTTTAACTAGTAGCTGACAAAAAAAAACTTTAAAAATGTATATTACTAGGCTCAGGACAATTTGTATTATGTGTATAATGCTAGCATAGATATACATACAGATCTGCACATCCATTGTCACAGTATTATACATACTACTATTCTTTTCCCAAGTCAAAAATTAATTCTTGCTGACTTCAGAAAGATGATGCTTTGTTTTATTCACTCTGGAATGGCCTTTACTCAATCACTCTTGGGAGCACTAGGATAGGTTCTGAAGTTGTCATTTACAGTACGTAAACAATATGTAACCCAAAATTAACATGAGGCAAGGCAGAAGGTGTTTTTGTTTCCTCATTATATTTTTTTTATAACATTATATGCTTTCAGCTTTTCCAGTACACTTTCTCATTCACATCTGTTTTAGACTACCCACTCAGCTGAATTTTGTCATTTTTCTGTTCAGGAATTTTGAGTCGCTGTAGGTCCTATTATATTATTTTGCTGTCCACCTTGTCACTGGTAATATAATCCAATCTATGAATTTAATTAACCTACTGTTCTTTCTTCCAGATCATTAGTTAAGGTGTCAAATAAAACTCTGCTTTACACCTCTTCTCTGCTTCCTATATTTTGGGATATTTTTTAATGACTGGCACAGACTCCAGGCTGAGCTTTTCTTCATTTACAATTGGCTGCAAAGCAACCTAGAAGGTTATCTGGTATCTGTGTTACCAAGTTTTTTAAAAACATTCTTAAAAATACCCAATAAAGTACTACCATGCCACTGTCCTCAGAACAGATCACATTTAGTAACAATTCTTGACACTTGTAAAAGTGGCCTCTGTCTTGTCTTTTTAATGACATCTTGAGCTTGAGACACCTGAGCCAGTAAACGCCCCTGCCTGCTTGAAGGGAGGCCAAATACATGGTCTTCACACGTTCTTGATCGCAATTTGTGTGTCCCTTGGGATTGTGTCTCCTTCAG
Source organism: Rhinopomastus cyanomelas (assembly GCA_013400115.1). Taxonomy (NCBI): domain Eukaryota; kingdom Metazoa; phylum Chordata; class Aves; order Bucerotiformes; family Rhinopomastidae; genus Rhinopomastus; species Rhinopomastus cyanomelas. Next base: position 135,437 of record VXBP01008041.1, read on the forward strand.
ATCTCTCTGGTCCAATTACTCTACTAATTTTCATAGATTTCATTGTTTTCACTCTTTCTTTTTAGTGATGCATGGCCACACAAATTTCACCTGCACACAGTCTTTTAATCTTTCAGAGAAAGAAATGCTCTGGCATTATCCAGGCTCGAACACTTGAGCAGCCATTTTAGTTTTCATATGGATGATTCCAGTTTGAAGAAAAGCTCCTTTCAATTGTGAATCAGTAGGAACACTTGCTCTGTGTACTTCACACAGACACTGGGAGGTCTGTTTTACTGCTAACTCTGAAGCGTTCTGTTTGGAACATTACTCATTATTGCTGGTGTCTCTCCTTTTCCTCCTGAATCCTCTGAAAAGAATCCCCAGCTGAACACCTAGGTATGTTACTATAATTTCAGCAGCTATTGTTCCTTACTAAAAAAAGACCCTCAGTGTTTTTCAATATCCTTCAGACAGATTCTAAAAAGTGGACCGGGCAGATGTAAAACACATTCAGACTCTTATCTGGCATTACTGACGAACTAAGTCAGTGCTGTTATTATGTAGCTCTGTTACATCCTCTGCAGTTAGCTCTAAATACTTAAAACCCACTCTTTTTTTGGCAGCCTGCTAAAGACAGTTAGGTTCTGTTTGCATTGATATTCATCCCAAGGATTCTGCGTTATCAATCCATAAAATAAATGCATTCAGGTAATGCTTAAATTATGTCACAGACAAAGAAGAAAAGCAGGTGGATTGAAAGTTATAGTGCAAAAGGTCATTATTATCTCATCCTCTTAGATCTAAAAGTGACTGTCCCAGTTGGACGGCGTTACTATGGACATGAGAGGAGAAGTCTCATAGCAATCAGATACTGTGACGCCAACATTTTAGGCAGGTTCGAGATCTCACCCTCCTACAGAGGGTTGCATGCTTCATGTGAACTTGCTCACCAGAAGATCTTTGGAGATGTTAAAAGATGTCACCTCTAGTTATCACAGGAGCCCTTCATAATACTAGTGGCCTGAGTTACTCTCAAATGAAATCCATGAGCAGACACTACAGTTATTTTGCTACAAATCAGTGTATTTTATCTTACTAAAATGAGTTTCATTTCTTCTCTTTCAGGTGTGTTACAACACACACTACACACAAAGGGCTACCTTTTTAAAGGTTCTTTAAGCCTGAAAGAACTTGAAATGAATTTTCATAATATTGCTGGCATTAATAGTAAATCTTACATAAATATTGATGGAATATCCTTCCCTAGTGCCAAGATGCATTAGTTTTTACCCCAGAAAGTCATGCTTTTGAAGGCAGCAAGCCATCGTTTTCTCCTCCTGTCCTTAAAGAGCCTGCTCTTGTTTTTAACAAATGGGACATGTTAATTAGGATGAGTAAAGGGGTAAGCCTGTTCTTCTTTCTGATGTCAGATTTATATTTGATTAGTTCATTAACTGCAGATTTATACAGCTTGTTGCTACTGAAAATAAGAAGCAATGAATTTGTATTATGACCTTCAGTCAGGACCCTTTCAACTGCTGATGTTCATATACATGATCCATTGTGTACAGAGATTTTTAGCCTTTATGCCACTGTCTTAGTTACTTTTGCACTGTACCCATCTAATTGTTTTCAGCATTCACCTTAGGATGCCAGTAACAGCACAAGGACAGCTAGGCAGCTACACAGGTAACACAGGAATTCATACTGAGATTACACTCCCTGATGAGTGAAGCTAGGGCACATTCTGTTGTCAACTGTTCATCTCTGCAGATCTTGTGATCTCTTTTACTCTTGAATCTAAGGAATCTAAGCACTATAGCCGATATAGACTGACATTAAATTCTGTAAAAGTGAGGAAGAATGCTGCCACAAAAAGTCTTCTGCTGTCCCTGTCCTGAAGTCTAGTTCAAGAGGAACATGGATGTGCCAGAAGTTCTGTAGATACCTCTTACAGATATTTTGGGCAGCAAAGCACTGAGAGGAGAATTTTAATCAATTCACCTAAAAATTTTTTCCTATGTCATTTTATATGAGTGCTTCAGTTTCCTGTGGTCCTTCCAGTCACTTATTATATATCCATTACCTAACAAATAGCACCCACTCCAAGCCACAGTCTCCAAGAATACAGAGATAATTATAACAAGTTAATGCAAAATTAATTAGAAAAAATTAGAAAGTCAGGAAGCTATAAAAATAAATGGACATTCTCCAAGCTCAAAGTTACCATAAATGTACATAGGCTAAAAAAATAAAAGTGGAAAAGGCAACTTTTAAAATTAATATGATACAAGTTTAACTCATACAAATCTATTAACAAGCTGACCATGCCAAAACCTCAAAATGACATTTGCCTTTTAGAACAAAAGACTGCTCCTAACTCACTTCCAAGGTTTCAAAAATACATATGTTTAGTACAGTGATGCTTTCAAGGCAACTTGGTGTTGACTGGAATAATTTATACTTTGAGCTGAACCCCTCTAATAACTCACTCCCTTAATTACTGTCTTGTCTGATGGGGAATCTTGTGAATACGTATTATTTGCTTCAGTCACAGAACATGTGATGATGCCTTTGACAAACAGGGACACTATTTCATTATATTAAATCTTACTTTCAAAGTAAGAATTTTCTACCTCATTTGTCAATAAAAACTATTACAGACTCCCGCTATGCTATTGATCCTATTTCTAAACAGAAACTCATATGAAGATTAACCTGAACATAACCAAAGTTTAAAAATACATCTGACAAATCACAATGGATCCCATTCTGAGCTGCTCATCATTGTCATGTAACAGCCACCCACTTGTAGCTGAATCTGAATAGATTTTCTGTACCAGAGAATCTGGTCATTAAGCATTTAGCCAAGGAAAAATTTGAGGGGTGTGTGGAAACAGAAAATCATATTAATAACCACATGTCATGCAGGCTTTGAGGAATGATTTCTCACACAGAGAAGAATTTCATAGATTTACTAGTGTTTCTAAATTCTGTCTGCACCTAGAAAATTTATTGTGGTCTTTAAGTGGTCCAATGAGATACTTTCATGCCAAAGGAGCCACATGAAGTAACATCATGTGCTCCACAGACACTTGAATACCTGAGCTGGCAATCTCCTTCTAGCAGTTTACAGTGTGTGATCAATGGCAGGAAGCTGAGCAAAACTGGTTGTTCCAGTTGGGATCCAAACATACATAAATAGATCTCTACACATACACACCCACCGTGTAATTTGTCACAATGGGATTGGATCGCTGGATTCAAAAGGTTGGCACTGAGATTCCTCAAACTTCCTTTACATGTGGCCTTTGAGATTTACTGTGGATCAGATGGGATGACATCTGCACTATGAATGTGGAGCAAAGCTTTCTGAGGGGACAAAACTTCAGATGCATGGCTTGTGAAGTGATGGGGGCCACAGTCTGGTTGGATTTAGATTGCATGTATTAAAACCACATCTACCCTGAACCAGCACATAGGAAATGGAAACAATCTGCGGATTCACTTCAGAACTCTATTGTCAGTCTAAACCAAAATGTTAATGCAAGGCACATTCATAAATACTAACTGATTCATTTATTCTGAAAGGAGAAATCAAGTCTACAATCACAGACTTCAGACAACAGGATCACTTGGCCTCAGCTGACTCAGGACACTGCTGGAGGTTTTTGTGCAGCTACCCCTGCACAGAGCTCATACATCTGCATTTCACTTTACAAGCTTTCAAGCCATGTACCTGAGCCTCAATTTAAAATATCAAAAGAAGCAGAACCCTCAACTTCCATTCCTCTGATAATGAAAAGTTTGGCTTACACACTTCTTCCTATTCATTATATCAGTAACTTAAGAATATACTTGTACCTTCAGCTCTGGATGGTAACACACATCTTCACAGATGTTTTCATTCTTTTTACATTCTAATGAGATACACAGTCTTTTGCTGTTCCTTGAAGTCTTTGATGGGGTACACCTCTGCCATGCTTTACGTAAGAGTTCATATCCCAGTATAATGCCATTTGGCTGTCTGGGTGATGTCCACTTGATTTGAAGAGATCTAAAATAAAAAGAGTATTTGCATCTGGTAATTTAAAGTATTCATGCTTCTATAGATCCTTACATTGAAGGAACACACAGTACTTCTATTTTATACTAGTTCACATTGAGTTAAATATTTTTTCAGTGTTCAGAACATTCCTCTAGATGTTGACTTTCACAGCTGCTTCAGTAACAGAAAGGTGTAAAAGTTTGAAAAAAGTGACAGTAGGTGCTAATACCCTTGAAAAATAAAACACACATGCAATCAAAGAACTTAAAGATTGCTATTTAAAATACTTCTGGAAATTGAGGTGTATTAAAGATTCCTGTGTTTTATTTGTTTCTTTTCAATGAAATGACTGCAGCTGCCCACAAAGGACTGCCTGTAAAACAAAATCCTGGTGATCCCTGGTTTGATATCGTGCCACCATCAGTTCAGGGAATAAAGTATATTAAGGGAAAATTCACGTTCAGCTGCAGCATGCCTGTTGCTACATACGTATGCTACAGTTGAACATAGATAATAAATAAGTAGAGATAATAAATAAGTAGAGATATTGGTTCCAAAATCTCCCTTAACATTACAATTTAGATTTTAAACAGAAGTGTGTTTTCCTCTTTTATAATCTACACATTTTACATTGCTATTCCAAGTGAAAACATAATTTCTTGCATATTCATGCTGGAATGTTGCATGAGAGACTTTTCTTTTAACTATTACTCTCTTTTGGCTGAGAGAAGATCCCAATGCCAATCAACATGAGGACTGACAACGAATGCTGCATGGTGCATATACTTCACCTCCAAGTACCTTTTCTTAATCTCCACATTCCAATTACACAGCCACTGTCAGAATGTCAGTGACATCACAAATTAGCATTAATTTAAAGTGATAATGTTATAGTGAAATAGCAGCTGCTGAGATAAACTTTGACATCTTTACAGAATAAAAATAACTATTATTTTACTTCCTTGAGGTATAAACAGAATGCACACAGTAATAAGCTTTTGCAGAACAGGAATAAATATCATCTATTAAGGAATAACTTCATAGGTGACTTGTAGAGTCACCATTATCATTCTAAGGTCTTTATCTGAACCACAGATTCATTTCCATATTCTATACACAAGTGTTTTATATTCATGGAATCAGAGAACATTAGGGATTGGAAGAGACCTGGAAAGATTATCTAATCCAATCCCTCTGCCAGAGCAGGATCACCTAGACCAAGTTGCACAGGAACACATCCAGGTGGGTTTTAAACGTCTCCAGAGAAGGAGACTCCATAACCCCCCTTGGCAGCCTGTGCCAGTGCTCCATCACCCTCACTGTGAAGAAGTTCCTTCTATTTATGTGGAACCTCCTATGTTCCAGCTTACACCCATTGCCCCTTGTCCTATCATTAGATGACATTGAGAAGAGCCTGACATCCACTCTGCATGTATTTATAAACATTAATGAGGTCTCCTTTCAGTCTCCTTTTATCCAAGCTAAAGAGACCCAGCTCCCTCAGCTTTTCTTCATAAGGGAGATGTTCCACTCCCCTCATCGTCTTTGCTGCTGCTGGGCTTGCTCCAGCAGTTCTGTATCCTTCTTGAACTGAAGGGCCCAGAACTGGATACAGTATTCCAGATGTGGTCTCACCAGGGAGGAATACAGGGAGAGAAGAACCTCTCTTGATCTGCTAACTACCTCTCTTCTGATCCACCCCAGGATGCCGTTGGTCTTCTTGGCCACAAGGGCACATTGCTGGCTCATGGTCATTCACTACACTTCCTACCACATGCACATGAACATACACTCATGCACATGAACATACACTCATGCACGTACAGACATCTACATTTCAGTACATGTCAGAAAAACAGATAAAGAGAAAAGGAAAAGAGGTAGTACTTCAACCTTTATAAATGCCACTGTAACTCTTGGTCTTTGCACAATTCATATCACAGCAGCAAAGAAGCATTCCCACTGATATGGTTTGAATAATTTGCTTCCTGCAAGTTTAACTCAGACTCTCAAGGGAATATTTTCAAGGAATTGTGCCTGTTTTTGCAGTTTCATAGGACATCTCTCTAAAACATTTTCAAATGTTCCATACCTACATCCTCTCACTAGAGCCTTATAATCATCCCAAGTGGCCATCACTTCCTTCCATGACCTATAGGCTTTCTTCTTCCTCTTGAGTTTGCCCAGCAGATCCCTGTTCAACCACACACGACTTCTGGCTTCCTACCTTGACTTCTTTCCTGTTGGAATGCTCTTTTCTTATGCTTCAAGAAAGTAGTCTTAGAATGTTAACCAGCTCCTCTACCTGAGCTCCTTTACCTACCAGTGCCTTATCCCATGGGATTTCCAGTAGCAATTGCTTGAAAAGGCCAAAGTTGACCCTCCTGAAGTCCAGAGTTGTGATTCTGCTACCTATTCTGTTCCTGCCACATGAAAGCAACTCCACCACGCCACCTTGCTGACCTGTCCCTCCTGAAAAGGACATAGCCATCCATGACCACATTCCAGTCATGTGAGCTGTCCCACCAGGTCTCTGTAATTCCCACACAATCATAATTGCCTGACTGGACACAGATTTCTAACTCCTCCTGCTTATTCCCCATGCTGTGTGCACAGGGGTACAGGCATTTCAGGGAGCGACCCGAGTGCTCCAATTTCACCCTAGGACAGTAGGAGGCCACCTGCTCTTCATCAAGACCAGAGCTCTGTCCCACTGGTGCACACCCATCAATAATCCCACCCCACTTCAAATCTAGTTTAAAGCCCTCTGAATGAGCCCTGCCAATTCCTGCCCCAGAACCCTTTTTCCCTTCTGAGATAAAAACCTCTTCCGTGTGTCAGGTCTGGTTTCTTATTAAATCAGCCATTATCAAAGAACCCTAACCCCTGTGTGTAGCACCAGTCTCATAGCCAGGAATTTATGAACTACATCCTTCTATTCCAGCCCATGTCCTCACCCCAAAATGAAAGTAATGAGGAGAATACACTTTGTGCCCCAGATTCTTTTACCAAACATCCTAAGAACCTGAAGTCTTTCTTGCATCTGGGCAAGAACAACCTGAGATACCAGTATAGCTTGGGGACTGAGCTGTTGGAGAGCAGTGTAGGAGAAAGGGACCTGCAGGTCCTGGTGGCCAGCAGGATGACCATCAGCCAGCAATGTGCCCTTGTGATCAAGAGGGCCAACAGCGTCCTGAGATGGGTCAGAATGAGGGTGGTTAAGTAGATCAAAAGAGGCTCTCCTCCCCCTCTACTCTGTCCTAGTGAGACCACATCTGGAATATCATGTCCAATTCTGGGCCCCTCAGTTCAAGAAGGACACATAACTGCCGGAGAGAGTCCAGCACAGAGCCACAAATATGATAAAGGAAGTAGAACGCCTTGAATATTTTGTCTTCTCTGTAGAGATCAGCACATATTTATTTATTTTACCAAGCAATCATTTTATTACTAGTCAATTTACTAGTCAATGTTTGGGGTGGTCCTAAGAAAATTATGTGACATGGACGTTCACTGACCACTGCCACCACAGAATCACTTGGTTGGAAGAAACCTTTAAGTCCAACAAATAGTTCAGCACTGCCAAGTCACCACTAAATTATGTCCCTCAGCACCACATCTACACATCCTTTAAATACCTCCAGGGATGGGGACACCCCCCACCTCAAGAAATACAGCAGGCTGAGCTAAAAAATTCCTTGGGTAGGTGCAGATTTAACAGGATATGATGGGTACTTTACCATGCAGCCAGCTGTATCATGTACAATGCACTGCATACAGCTGCAGAAACCTGGGTTTGAAGCCTGCCCAGCCTCTCTTTCTCTTCATCCCCCATAACTCCTTCTCAAATAAACAAGCCTTGTGTCTGTGCTGAGAAGTGCTTACAGCCTGAACTACAGAAACAGACTGGCAAACTCTAGGCTGAGATGAATGTCCAGCATCTGGCATGTGGAGTATAATCTTTGCCAGCCCAGAAAAAACTTTCAGCATGTACAACTTGTGAGAGTTAAAATGCTGGGTAAATGCCTCCTGTGACTGCTGTCAATGTGAAAATACTGAACTAGTGCTCCCTCCCACCGAAAAAGCAGCCTAAGCAGGTTCACAGAAAAGAACTGCTTCAGAACACAAGATCCTGCAGCACTTCCAGAACATCAAGAACAATTACAAACTGATCCATAAGTGTGTATATGCTTTTGGTACTACAGCTCAAATCCTTTTGTTCAAGCATGTGAAGGCCATTCACACATTTCCAGGTAGAAATAGGATTTTTTAAAATCTATGAAAAGTATCAGTATTTCAGAGTTTTGATACCACATCACTGACACATTTTGATAAACTGGACTTTGCAAGGAAGTTTTGGGGCTTGCCCGCTTTAACTGTCCAGGAGTCATGAAAACAATTCCTGATTTATTTAATTTTTTTCTCAACACAGTAGTAAAGGTTTAATCACAAAAGTTAAAAAAAAACAAGGCTTCGCTTTTGAATCTTGTGAATTTATTTTGCGTTAGTCTCATCATATGCAAGGGCTAAATCAAATTAACCACAACTCTTAAGATTCAATGACTTTCAGGAGGTGGAATGTAAAGACCTGATGCTCTTAAGACAGGAAACACACTATTATTAACAAGAAGCAGAAAAAAATACTCCTCATGAAGAGATCACACATCCTGAGCAACTGCCATAGTATTACAGAATCACTGGTGCGCAAGACATAGCAGCTGTATTGTGGATTGCAGTGCTAACATAATTAGGGAGGTGGTCCAGCACACTACAAAAACTGTGTTAATAGCATTACGCTTCTGCTGCTGCAATAAACTTCTTAGAGAAACCTTTCTCTGTTTATTCACGTAGTTATGAATCTTTATTACACTTTCTGCCCATTTTCCCATTATGGAAAATCAGACTTACTGCTCTTTAGTTTCCAAATACTCCTGGAGAAATCTGCACTATTTCATTTCCTCTTCCATCCTTCCAATACTGAAACCAATTTAAAGGATATTTTACACCACATGCTTTTTCAGACTTTCGTGTTTGAGCTCTTTGAGAGCTCTTGAACAAATACCATCATCCCAACAACTTATTGCTATATGTTTTATCCATTTCTTCTAAAATCTTTTCTTACTAACATGTTATTTTGAAAAAGATTCCTCCATCTCATTCATCCATGAACAGCATCTGCTACAGAAACCTTCCAAAGCCATATAATACTGAACAGCAAAAGAAAAAATTCACCTAGGTTTTCTCCAATGGCCTAACCTTCTTTGAGTTTCCTATTATACCCTGACCAGGGTTTCTGGTTCCCTCCAAGATATATAAAGGCTCCTCTCTTTTTCTTCCTGAATCTAGGAAGCACTTGCCCTAGTTTGTTCCACTTGGTGTTTTCAGAGTCATCAACCCTTCAGTTAAGCCCTCAACAGAACCACTGACAGGGTTTTTCTGCATTGGGCCTCAGGTCTCTTAAAGAAACAAAACTGTTCCTAAGTCGTATTATTAGAAAATAACTAAAAGTACCTTAGTAGAGATAAAAAAAAAAGAAATAAGAAAAGGATTTTAAAGAGGAATTAACTGTTTTCTGAGACACCATAAGAATTTAATCTGCTGCACAGACTTTAAGTCAGCACCTACATGCATGCGGTACTCAGAGAACTTTTAAAACTCTGCAGTGCAATACAGAGAGAAACCATGAAGTCCTAACTCAATAAATTTTAAAAATCATACCTGATTTCAGCAGTGTTTGTTTCTACCTAAAAATGGCAAATACCACTGCTCTGTCTCCCCTGAAAAGCCCCCAGAAGCCAACCATAAACATAACAAGCCAAAACCTGACTGAGGACTTCAGGATCAGGTCCCATTCTGCCTTCCATTTGAAGTTTAGCATTATAAAGGAATCATTCCAGGGCTGCGACCTTTTGTGCCAAGTTTCAGCCTGAAGCTGAGTTATTAACTGTAAGGGGTGGGAAAGTAAGGTATTTATAACGGCTTGGTAGTATAACCTTCATTAGAGCCATGTGAATGGAGCTGCTATCAGAAAGACTTCTAAGACATTGTGGCTAAAATTATAATTTATGTCATGCAGCACCTTGAGGCAAACTTTAAAACAATTATTTGCGAATGCTACAAAGACATTATCCTACAGCATTCTCATCAATAATACAGCCCCCCCCAATCTGATTCAGAAGAGGGGAAAATGCCATGAATCCAATTAAAGACAATAAACTGCACAGTCTGTATTATATCTCGGGTATCCCACGAGCCCATACTCTAGAAATGCCTTTTTCCTCTGTCTGATGACAGATATGTATTAAAATGTCCTCTTGTCTACACAATCTGGGGCTTTTGCCCAAGCTTTTTTCTTTTACAGAGGATAAATAAGCAAAATTCATATTCAGCCCAGCACCTGCTGAAGCTGTCAGCTGTAGTGTTTGTCATTTTTCAATCAAAGCTGAAGCCAGCCAGTCATTTTTATACTGCACAATCCCTACATACTCGAGGACCAGAATTAATGAATTAGCTATTGATTAAATTCCACTCTAGCAAATCCACCGTGGCAAATAAATGAACTACCCGGGGCACGTGTAGGCCACGGCCAGACATGTCCGGGCAATCGATCAGTAGTTAGTATTCTTTTGGGATATAAGAACAGCTGATGATAATATGACATGTAGGAAAAGGCAGTGTAGAGACACAGTCTGTTTCTGGCTGAGCAGATTATAAAGTAGGAAGGCATTTTTGATCCTTTTGCATTCATGTGTTATGACATATTTAGTCTATATATAATAGCAGAAACATGCATAAGTGTTTGCAGTACAGACAATACAGACAAAGGCACAAGTTAAAGCCAAGGGCAAAAGATGAGATCCTGAACTGAGTTCTTATCATCAAACAAGCTTTGACTATATCTGTATGTGTGACAGAAAAACAGCAAGCTTAATAGAGAGACAAATGCTGAATTCAAGCAAAATGGAGAAATAATAAACAGCAAACCAAAATCCTTGAGGGTGGAGAAGCAAATCCATTCTGTTGGCCATTTCCAAAGGCTCAGATGCTAGATTTTCTTAACTTTAAAAAAATATATTCTTTTTCTTCTTTCTGAAAACCTCTGCTAATGAGCATACTCTACCAGAAGTGCAACTAAATCCCATTAACAGCAACATAAACACAGGAGGGTAACTGCTTTACTGTTAGTGCAATTCTGAAAAATGTGTTAGCGACCTTAGTTTAAGTCTGTCTTTGGAAGATACTAACTTCCAAAGAGTCACTGTGTCTGTTTACTATTTGGCTGCTTCTAAGGACTGCAGATCTGATCCTTCCTTTATTATTGAGAACTTTGCCCATGCCTGTGCATGTAGTGGATAGGCAGTCTGAAAACAGTGGCTCAAGGAGACACAGATATGCACATCTTAATAGATAGCTCACTAATTCTTACTGTTGTGATAGGTGACTTTTTTTTTTAACTCACAATTATTCCAAGTTTCCATTATCAGCATCGCATTGGTCCCTAAGCATTAATCTTCCTCTTCTTAACTGACAGCAAAATGTGATAATTTCCATTCCTCTACACTTTTCCTCTTAACCACTTCTACTTATGCTTTATTTATTATCACAGCACGGTGATACCCAAATGGATATGTACAACCAACAAAGGGTGAACTCTCTCCTATTGCTCTCTCGGCCAGAACTTCCAAGACCAAAAGTAACAACCGCAAAAAATGTTTTTGAAGTGTATACTGAATTCTTTTACACAGCTTACTCAATTGAGAGAGGATAACCTTACATTGTCATCCCCACTTTAGCTACAGATCACTCTGATATGTGAAAGCCACCTATAGCATAGTACCTTGAGCCAATTACGTGAATAATGGGTGCTGACAGCTGCTTTGGCTCATCTTCCACAGTTGTAATCTGGGTCCCATTGCTTCTCACACAGGCATAGACCGTGCAGGCTTCAATCTGATAAAGAACAAGAATTTCACATATTCAGCTACAGAAATTATTCAGCTTTGCTACTTGTTTAGACTTCTCTTTTCATCCAAGGTTTTATTATTTTTCATTTAGCAGAATCCATACCACCAGGAAAATGCTGTAGCTTTGAAATATCTACCAGAGATAATATTGCCCATATCACATTTTCTCCCTCCATTTAAACATTTAAGCATGGACACGCAGCCTTCTGGAACTAATTACTGTTACCCATCAAATTATCACCAGTAGAGTTCCAGTGAATTTGTTTTTCTGTAGATATATGTAGAATTTGGTACACAACACTAAAAAAGCCATACTTTGATTTGGAGCCTTGAATAAGTTTTCTACATCCAACATATATATATCTACATCTGTCATAGAAATAAGGATACTTTTCCCTTAATATTTTCTATTTTTTCATGTTGTTCTGGAAAATTATAAAGATAAATCTGCAAATAGGAATCAAACACTTTGTTATGAAAAATGAACTAAAAACTTACTCCTTCAATTCTTGAGGTTAAACTAATCAGATGCAATGCAAAATGTTAGAAGTTACTCAAAAGAGCACAAAAAAAAAGAAAGATAATACAGTGAGATTACCAATGAAACCCACAGACATCCAGGGTAATGTTGTTTCCAAGACAAGAAGAAAAATAATCAAAAGAAAACAACAAAACAAAACAAACCAGCTTATTGGAAATATCAGTCCAGTATCAAGACTAGAAAAGCAGAGAAGAATAATTAACATCTCAAGCAACAGAAGGAGGCCATGGTAAATTAATATAGAGAGTCTGTAAGTGAGGCAGTGCACTGAATTTGCATTGTTATTGAGAAAAGACAAATGTGTTTCCAAGCGGCGTTCAGAAAGTCATATGTGTGTTTGTGGATGGAAGTTTGCTGTTTCACAGGGGCTGGAACACAGAAATCTGTTATCATGTGCCTGTCTGTGATGTTACTTATAGGATGTAGTAATTAGGTGCAAATTTTTAGGATGACGAGTACATGGTACTGCAAAGTCCTTTTCTTCTTCTTAATGCAAACTGAACCTGATCAAAATAGCAATAGTTCCAATTAAGAGTCAAGCTGCACTTCTTGAATATATTATTACAGCATAAGTGTAGAAATACATTTATTTTATTTTGCTTTATTCTCTACATATTAGACATAGGGATAGGAAGGCAAAAGTAGAGGTAAAAACAAAGGAAAAACATTGTACCTATTAACAGCTTAAAAAGTACTACTATAATTTCACAGATCAACTCTGCTTCCTCCTAAGAAGGATAAGGAGAGAAAAAAATGATAAAAGGATGACAAATGCAACATCATTATTTTTCTGTGCTAATATATTATGCATGCCTGATGTTTCTAAAACAATTGCAATTTTCTTTTAATGAGTAGGAGTAGAATCTTTGCCTCTTTGTAATATATGTCGAGGCTTTGCTAATGTCGTAGCATGGAATATTTAGGGGAAAGTAAATGGAGTTTTGAAGGTTTGAAAAAAGATAATGGAAATGTCTGTTAAGAAAAGGTTACACAGACCTAAAATATGCTGAAAATAAACGTATGCCTTGTATGCATATGCACACAAACATCAGTGCAAATACCTCTCGATGTATGTAAGGAAATTCATGAAACAATACTCCACTTGGAAATACATATGCTTTGCGTAAAATCAATATAAAATTAAAAAACCATAGAAAACAATTAATTACTACTCGGAAAAATTCCCAACATTCTAACCTGCACATCATATACAGTGAGTGGAGACAAATCCGCTAAAAGAAAGGACCCCGGCTCGCTCATTCCAGTCTTGTACTGCTTATTATTTACATAGATAGAGTAGTCAGTGACAACACCATTCGGGCTTGAAGGCGATGTCCAGATGACACGTACAGCTGTACTGTTGATGATGACAACCTCTGGAGGGAACATGCCCTCAGGCTCTAGAAATAAAGGAAGAAGCTGAATAAACTCCAGCTGTCTCTGCAAAAGCACTTGTTTAACCAAATGCAGATTAGTAGTTAGGTTTAGCAAAGGGTTCACTGCTTATCTGCTTTCCTCTGATGAAGTTATCACAGTCTGTAGTCTTCTGTAAATTGGCTTATTATACTCTCAGTTAGAAACCATGAGAGCTGATGGTAAAATGCTTTACACCAGAAGCATAGTGTCAATCATCAGTAGTATGTGGCCAGTGAGATATGATGATAAATTCACCCATCTGCACTGCCAACATATGAATATTCTTTTTAAGTCTCCAACAATCCTAACTTTTCAAAAAAAAGAAAAAAAAAAGAAAAAAAAAAAAAAGAGAAAACCAGAGCATTTTGCTTTTAAAGAAAAACCTGAGACCAAAATACTTGTCTGGTGGAAAGTGAACGTGACTTTAGCAGACTCATGGCTGAAGCACTATGAAGTAATATGCAATATTGTCATTATGTAAATGGTTTTGAATGTTGATTACTATAGGTAATGACAAAGTCTAACGCTTATTTAAAAAAAAAAAGCAGCCAACACCTTCCTTAGCGTTAAATTACATAATTATCTAAGCATGTCAGAAATGACCAGGCAAAGACCTCTTTTTATCATAAGAGCCCATCTTTACCAGTTGAAAAATTTCCTTTACGATCAATTCTATTTTATAAACAAAAGGTGCTGACCTTTGGCATCAGAAAGGAAATGGAATCCTCACTTAAAGTGCTTTGCTAATGACCTGGAACACTTGCTTCTGAGGTAATGATATTATAATGTTTATAATGAGACTTTATAAAGCAAAAAGATTAGAAAGACCATTCCAAACACATTTCAGATGCACATTTTTTTATTATTACTATTATTGTATCTTCACCTTCCCTCCCCACCACCCTGCTTCCTGCACTTGCCCACTGGCATAGAAATGACTCACAAAAGATTTCCTTAGAGGCTAAACTTATACCTACGAGTTTCTGTTGACTTAGGAAAGACCCTGTGTATGACTGTCATGTCGAAAGCACATCGCTTCACAGAGCAAATCTTTTAAAAACCCCATTAATTGTTTCTAAATTCCACCATTTATTGATATGAACTCAGTTCCAAACTTAGTGCACACAGATAGGAATATGCAGGAGAAGATGAGAACAAACTGGGTTAATACCTGCTATTAGAGCTTTTGCTTCTGTCTCAGTGGGACCATTTATTGATCCACCACGATGACAACCAGCACTTAAGCATTTTAGCCCTTTTTCCTTTTATACCGGAAATTTTATAATGGAAGGATGACTGATCTCAACCCTAGCAAAAATCAATCAGTTTCATTCTCAGATTTTAAGCCAAGCTACATTCACAGCGAACCAACCTCCATCTGAGGTAGTCACGTGAACAACTTCACTGCTGATGCTGTGGGCTCCATTAAACACTTGACAAAATATCTGATACTCTGTGCTGGGCTCCAAATCACCTATGACTATAGAGTTTACATCAGCCTGGATCCTCAGAGATCTTTGATCATCAGTAGAATTCAAGAAGAGGGTGTAATATGCAACATCTCCTTGCAAATCCTGTAGCGCTAAGAAAAGAAAGGAAAAACATTGGGAGATCAACTGGGAAATATTCAGTCTGTGAGTTTCTTATCAATATTTATTGTAAAAGGAAAAACAAATTTTATGCAGACTCCTTATTTTAAAAAGCCCCACAACAAAAGGATTCCATCAAGTGCCCTCAATGTCACCCTTCTAAGCAGTGATGCAGACTGCTCTTCCAAGCTTGTCAAAATTGTTAAGAGCTCATCATCCTATCTAATACTGGAGAAAGGATTCTTTCTCTAGACATCCTGATGATGACAAAGGAACCTACCAAGTAAACAAGTTGTCAGGTGAAACTCACTGCTAGCAGTGGTGCAGAAAAGAGTGGCTTTTACCCAGAGAGAAGCACGAGAGTAAATCAGATTGCTCTATGGCATGAGGCTAATATGAAAATGCTCAAAGATTTTTTCACTTCTTCTCCTTCCTTTCAAAGACTTGCCCTTCCCAAAGAAAAACTACTTAATTCCCATGCTAGTTCTCTAGCCATAAGTAAGGGACATGTGTCTATGCCTTAAACTATGGTTACATTCAGCTTTACCCAGATGGCGTTTAGGTCATAGTTAAAATGAAAATCTCTGTGTTGTTATTTTAGAACAAGCATGATAACATTATCTACATGTAAAGCCATAATACATTCAAGCATTATATTTACAGGGGAAAAAAATCCAACTCCTCATATTTTTCCTAAAAGGCATTTTTCCCACACCAGCTTCCCCAGCAAAAGGAAAAAATAAAACAGTATGATTTTCTGGCTACACAGGGAAGGACATTCACTGGTCTTAGCTGGCCTGCACAAGAATTCCAGGCCATCATTTCTTCTCCATTTTAGTCGCTCAGTTGCAGGCTGTTATTTTACCTGCCCTTTGTCATAGTTTAAGATCAGATCTGATAAAAGGCAACTGCTTTCCCAGTAGGCATCGAGATTAAAAGAATAATTATGACAAAAGTTTAAGCACTGATACATAACTGCTTTACATGATGCACTGTACCACTGAACAAGCCTCAGGTGTCTGGGAAAAACCTAGCTCCCAAATTCCAAGCTCTCAAATCTTGGAAAAGAGTTTAAAAAATAGTACCATGAAACCAATGAAACATGGGTATATGAAAGAGTTAATATGCTTATTACCACACAAGAAGGAATAAAATATGAAAAGGTTTTAAAATAATGAATGGCCCTTCCTTGGTGTTTAACCTTTGCATTTGAAAAAAAATATGGAGGAAATTTCTAAGATATGAATGAAGATAAAACCAGGTTGCATTACCTACCTCTAGGAGATCAGAGGTTTAGATTACTAAGGCAATGGAACTTCAGTGAGCTGCTTCAGATCTATTACATTTGTCAGTTTTTATAAGCATGCGTACTTCAGGCACGCAATTATAAAACAGAGAGACTACCGTTGTTGCAATTCAGCACTCAGTCCTTACAAAATCGTTTGCATGTAAGTCATGATGAAATTTCCACTGTACTGCTGTATTAGCAAACCAGCTAGAGAGACTGGGCAAACTCATTTTAAGGAGCAGAGCAAAAAGGGACAGAGGACCCTTTCATCTCGAAGGAATGTATATGCAAATTTCGATACAAAGAGATGAACAGTACCATGAAAACAAGAGGATTTTGTGTGCTAATACTCTATACATTTCTCATGAGTTTGGGTTAACTATTTCTTCAATATTTTCATTGTGCAGAAATAGCACATAATAAATCCAAACATGACTGAGAAACAGCAAAATGTGTACATTTTCTTTCCTTTTCCTTTCCTTTCCTTTCAAGGACACATAGGTGTATTATAAATCAAGGGCTGTGTTTCCTATGAGAGCAAGGCAGACCAACATAAGTGATGGCAGGTTAACATTTAGTTACTGAAATAAATACTAAGCACACTTACTTGGTTTTGACCATTCCACTTCTACAGCAGTATGATTAACAGCTCGTGCAGTGAGGGTACTTCCCTTCTCTGGTAATCCCGCTAATGTAGTAGCTATCACTTCTTCACTTGATGTATATCCCACCTCGTTGTGCACTATGAGCTTGTACTCGTATGTTGTGTACCTAAGACATTTGAAAAATAATTAAACAGAACAAAAAATGCAGAGGTAGAAAACATTTGCTGTAAACCTTCTGCCTGTGTCAAAGTTTTGTTTATTCCCCTCTGGTTTGAAAAATTCAGCTTCATAGCTTCATGATTTGCACCAATGAAGGCCCTAGAGGAGATGTTTATATTTTAGTAATAATTCAGTGTGATTAACATGGTAGCAAAAATAAAACACATTATTTCACTTCTTCATAGTTGTAGCTTCTGAGGTGTTGGGAGATTATAGCTCAATTCAATATGTAATTACAGCAATGGCAACCTGCCAAAATTTGGATCAGAATTTAATCAAATGAGGCTTTTTGCCTCTTTTGGGAAACCCATTGATTTTAACTGGCAGAGTCTCATTTGTAAAAGCGATTCACCACACAGTCAGGAGTCTCCTACTACAAAAACATGAAAAAAGAGTGCCTTAGAATGCGAACACATTTAATAAAGTAATCTTCTTCAGAACTGTGTATATTCCATTTACATGAATTTATTTAATATTTCATGTATGTATAGTAAACCAAGTGACTGTCACTCCATAATTTCTTCTCTATAGCAAACAGCATATTAAGTGGGATTTTAAGTGGGATTTCATAATCTCCAATCTAACTTCACCATTAAAAGCCTCATACAAAGCCACACAATCGCAAAAACCGCAGGATCGTCTTGTACAAATTTTCACTCAAACTGCAGCACTTTGGGATGAACATTTTCAAAGACAATAAAGGACCATACAGTGAACACCTCATATTTAGAGACTTAACTAACGAGTTACTCACACTATACGTTTATTTTTCTGATTGTTTTTTTAAACTGCTTTCCTGTTGCAGCCCACATTATGCAACTATTCAGCCTGATTTTCAAAAGTGACAAGCTTTAACAGTCCCCCTGAGACGAAAGCAAACTGATGAGAGCTCACTAGCTCCAACTGCAACTACATGCATTGTACAACAGTGACAGCACCACACATCTTGTTTTCCTCTCCCCATAATTCTTCTGAAGATATCGTATTTTCTTGGGCATTGCAGTGTACATGCAATAAAAAATTTATTCACATTTCTAACAATGGACATACAAGAAATTTCACCCAGATTTAGAAATAAGAAGCTATCTAAGGGAAAAAAAAGCATTACGAAGATCGCCTTCTGTGAAGAATATAATTAATCATTCCATGATTCTGAAACATGCTTAAAGCATGAGACAAATGAAAATATATACTGATCTATGGATTTTCTTCTATGAAAAATAATACTTGAGTCTCTCTGCAGCATGCCCTCTCCAGCCACAAACTCATCCTAAGTTGCTGATGGCTAAAGCAGCTGCAGGTTGCAGAATCCTTTTCAAAGTAAGTGTTCTCATGTGTCTGGAGTTTAGGCAGCTTCTCTGGCCATAGTTCTTCAACCAATTTCATTGTTCCTAATGACTTGTCACTGAGGCCCTGTCAGAATTTATTGTCCCTGCTGAACTTCTAACATAACTGCGGTACACACCAGCGCTGCTGAAACTAGCTAAACTAAACCAAATAGAAACTCTGAATTTCAGACATGGTTGAAAGAAATCAACATTTGGGCAGGACTAGGTACAAGTCTCCATGGTCAGGTACTGCAGCAGATGAAAATGAGCAATGACTTTCAGGAAGAAGACAGTGAAAAGCCAGAGACAGCAGCCCTTGGCTTATTCCAGTCTATACAACAGGTCCTGTTCTGCTGGTTCATGTGATGCTCAGGAGGACTGCTCACACAGCTTTTATCAAAGTAAATACAAGGAGTGCACAGATATTCAAGGGGTAATGATCGACACAAGTTCTCACAAGTGTGCCAGCATACAAGAACACACACATCCCAAGAGCATCAACGAGTGTTTTCCCAAGACTTCACCTTCAAGAAAACCAGCGCAGAATCTTATGTTACAGATTCTAAATGTGTGTGTTTGCTTGTCTTAAGGGTGGTAGAACCAGAGATGTGGAAACTGAGGTTGATACAGAGCAGATGTCTTACTCCATACAGCACCGCAGATCTGTTACATACTGAGAAACCCTCCATTTCCCCACTCTGTGTTTAACTATAACAAAGCTTATACAAAGCTGCCCTCAAGACTAGATCTGCTGAGCATGATAAATACTCACCTTGCCTCTGGAGATATTAAAGCAATCATTAATTTAAAACCAGGTAAGAAGACCAATGTTAAAACCAAATTTCAAATGTTTCCCATTTGAAATGGGCATTTGTAAAACATTCATTCTTCTTGTGCTATGACTTTGCCAACACACAAATCTAGAGTGTATGTACACATAAACCTGCACAGTTTGATTGCATGAGCATATCAGTGCTAAAATTCCACAACATCTTTATTCTCATTTGTTTCTCAGAACAGAACAATATATGAGTCTGGAATGACAGACACTAATATTAAATGGGTGTATATTAGAATGATTCATACCAAAGATGATGACAAAAATATTTCATTACATAATTAATATGTTCACTACATAAAGACACAAGAAATACTTTGAACTATTAAACATACACTGTACAAAATGCCAGCATTTGTTTTATAGTTTTTGTAATCTCACCTGCTAAGACCCTTATCTTCATAAAACCACTGAGTTCCTGAGTAAATATTGTGCCACAGATTTAAATCTTCAGGGGGATTTGATGCAAGTGGTTGCTGGATTTTACGTCTCAGGAGCTCATATCTAACACAAAAGACAAGCAGAACACCAGGATTATCTCAACTAATGTTATTACACAAAAAACCCCCACCAACCCAGGTTTTATTTTAAAGCCACACATTTTATTTTGTTTTTACAGCTGTAAACTTTTTGAGATAAACATTCTTTTTAATGTTTCATAATTGAAAACACTCAGTTACTTCAAAAGGCTCCTTTGAAAATGGAAAATTAAGTTCTTCCATTTGAAAGAATGGGTTTATTTAATGGTTTAGGGATTTTTAAACTTTGTAGAAGCACTATCAAGTCCAAAACCCCAGTAACTACATCTTACACAGACTTGTCTGATGCCATCTGATATGCACAGTGAAATGACAGTGTCTCTTTCTTGCAAATGTGCTGAAACACACACCATTGCTATTACTCTTTTACTGGTGGTGTGCATTTGTGTTTAAGATGTGTTTGCAAACAAATGCAATGTAAAAGATGGGTGACAAACAGATGCTGAATGATTGAACTCTTCCAGCTGTGGACCTTAGCAAGGCACCGCTGTGTTTGGGTAGACATTAATGATGCGAGTTTGAAAGACCAAACTATTTAATCTTGGTTTTAATTGGTATCTGGGGCTGTATTCCTATCTCCGTTACAAACAACAGGTCAGCTAAAGCCATTCTTTTATTGGGTCAGCAAGTCTGAGCTGAAAAGCATGCCTTCCACCCATTCTGCATCACTCACTCTTGATCATCTTTTATACAAAAACCTTTATAGAATTTAACAAAAATTAAATCACATAATATCTAAAAGGGATATTATTATACTTGGCATTTCCTAATCACTCTAAGGATTACATAGAAATCTAGATTCTAAAGGAAACAAAACTACATAGATTTCTCCAAAAATGTTTAGGATTATTGTTCTTCATTACAGTTCACAGGATTTTTTAAACAAGAGTTTTGTTTCAGCTTCACTTTTGTTTCTTTGTAAGACATCAGATATTTGTAACTTTCCTACCAGTTATAGAACCACTCTGGAATTGCTTTCAATGGTGAGCTGCAAGTTTAATCAAACTGTAGTTACAACAGTGTTTCCACTGATGCACAACAAATAAGGGTCATATGCATATATATTCACTTACATACACAACCTGATTCTGTAAAGGGCTGAGCTGCTCTCTGACCCCATTCTGTAAAGATGCTGTTGTAAAATTCCAGTCCAAAGTATGTTGAAACTCAAGCAGATTTTAAAGAGTCTCACTTTAAGCACTGATTTGTGAAAATATTCACAAATTCTGCTGAATGCCTTGGTGTGGGTGCAATGGTCTTTCTGATCACTGGCATCATTGTGTAATCATTCTTTTATCTTTTTTTATGTAAAGATCACTTCCAATCTGATGAGAAAGTGCTGGACGTACCATTCCAGTTTCAAATGTCTAATTAAAGGTCTTTAACAGGTACTGCATACAGTGTAATACCTACTGCATTGCTTCAAAGCCAGAAATCAACTGAGACACTCTCTTATGATGAAGCTGAGACTTCCTATGCTTGTATGTTTCACTGACAACTTCCACCCTTGAATTTGAGGGAAGAATCCTCAACAGGTACAAACAAGCATTGCATTATGGAGCCTAGAGATGTCCAAGAAAATTACTGCAGAAGTTGAGGCATACTGCAGGAACGACACAGTAAAAACTAATTCAACTCTAGCAAAACATTCAGATGATTTTATACCTCAAGAACAGCTGTCACATGAGCGCTTCACTCATACCCATAGACGGATCACTACAGCTTTAGTAAGAACATTCATAGGATGTTAGGGGTTGGAAGGGACCCAAGAGATCATCGAGTCCAACCCCCCTGCCAGAGCAGGACAAANGTCCTCCTAATACCCCAGGATCCCGTTGGCCTTCTTGGCCACCAGGGCACATTGTTGTGCCATCGTTAACCTGCTGTCCACCAGGATCCCCAGGTCCCTCTCCACAGGACTGCTTTCCAGTAGATCACCTCCCAGCCTGTACTGGTGGAGTTTGTTATTCCTCCCCAGATGCAGGACTCTGCACTTGTCCTTGTTGAACTTCATCTGGTTACTCTGTGCCCAGCCCTCCAGTCTGTCCAGGTCTCTCTGGATGGCAGCACAGCCCTCAGCCGTATCAGCCAAGCCTCCCAGCTTGGTGTCATCAGCAAACTTGCTGAGCAGACACTCTGTGCCCTCATCAATGTCATTGATGAGGATGTTGAACAAGACTGGCCCCAGCATCTATCCCTGGGGGACACCACTAATCACAGCTCTCCAGGCTGTGACTGGCACCATTGATCACCACCCTCTGAACTCTATCCTGCAACCAGTTCCTAACCCACCTCACTATCTGCTCCTCCATCCCACACTTCCTCAGCTTGCTCACTAAATTTCATGGGAGATGGTGTCAAAAGCCTTGATAAGGTCAAAGTAGACTACACCCACTGGTTTCCCCGAATCTAACCATTCAGTTACTGCATTATAGAACGCAGCACTTCCTGCATTCCTGGCATATTCTGTCTAATATATTTCATAGACAAGTCGTGAAAAACACAAACATCCTTTTTAACACCAAATGGTGATCATGTGCAAATCACCCCCACTGGCAGCTGCTGCTGTCGCTCTGCTTGCTGCAGACTTCTTGCTCCATCATGCTGTACAGAGCAGCTGCTTCAGTGGTTGTTCGTGTTGAGGGCAGCATGGCACACCATGAAGGAAATGAAGTCTGCAGATGTAGGTCGTGCTGAATTACTTTGATAATCTATGGTAAAATGGTCATGTTGTTAACCCCAGAATAACAGGGACTGCTTTTCAAGAACTTAAGATTTTTTACTGTAGAGCAATCATCATTTCATTCAGTTGTAGTGTGCCCTAATTAAGCCTGAAGAAAGAGTCAAGCTACTGCGCTGTAATAACATACGCAACTGAAACAGCATTACATGATAATTACTGAACCCATCAGTGCACCTAGAAGAGAGCTACTAGCCAGAACATATGGAGTACAGAGAGATAATTCCATGCACCATGTTTCACAGTATGTTAAAGCACGAGTATGAAAGATTTGTCAGCTTTGATTGTGTTTATATAAATCTTCATGCACTCAAATGCATATTTTTTAAAAATATATACACACCCACTCAGTAATCAACAGATTCAAGCTAAGATTCTCATCCCAGTATTTCAGAGGAGATGCTGGTTCTTGTGGTGAAATCCACCCTGCTATATGCAGCACTTCCTTTATTTCCAATTGTTGGATCTGCCCCTGAACTTGGAGCATTTTAAATTACATTTTCCTCATGTTTTCTCATTTACAGTTTATTAGTTGGTTAAATTTTGAAGATTATTTCATGTCACCACACTCCAAATGGTCACTTTCTCTTCATGTGTAACAACCTACACAGAAACTCCAAATTTTGGATGTGTTAAATACTTACATTCACAGAGATGTCATACACTTCTTGTCATTTTGTTGGCAGAACCAGTTGCTTGAACTCACCACCAAAAAGTGGCAGATGCTGCAGCCCAAACCAGTTATGACAAATATCCTGTGCTTGCTGCTTTTGAATTTTCAAACAGCACTGATCTGAAAGACCCAGAGCCTTACTGAATATGTTATGCTAAGAAACATCACTGCACAGACACCACACTTGCTCTTAATAATCTGCCTCTTGGTAGATTCAAAGTTTTAAGCTCACTCTGCTACCTGCTTCTAGACATACCCAATTTCAATGAGTCCACCAATTGTCTCCTGAACCCTATGGAAGAACTTCAAAAAATCCAAAAATAAAAGATCACATCATAAAGTTCACATGACTCAGAATTTTCTGAGTCACATTTGGGTAAGGAGAAGAAAACTGCTATCTCAGTTGCAGCCAAGGACTTACCTCAGATGGGGACCATTCGGCCTTAGAGGTGGTTGCCAAGAAATGGCAATAAAGGACTCGCTGATAGGAGTCACAGACAGTGGACTAACATTCTGAGGAACTGTTGGAGGTGTAGTCACGCTGGTAGGCAAACTCTCTGTGCATCCTCCTAGAAAGCCATCACCCCCAGAACAAGCTATCACAGTGATTGAATAGTTTGTATAGGGTACAAGATTAGTCACCACACGACTTAATGTTGATGAAGTGTTCCCAGGAATGACAATTCGTGGATCAGGCATGCGAACCTCATAGTTAAGGATTTCACCATTCTGTATCAGAGGAGGTTTCCATGAGACCTGAAGCAGAAGAAAAAAATACTTTAAAATATCAGATTTTTGTCCAGGGAGAATGCTGACATAGACTCAATGTGGTGTGAATGGTCATATGTGACAGCAAGCTTTGCCTTCATCAAAACAGGATTTGTGTATGACCTTTAACTTACATTTTTGTATAAAAGCACACCAGTTAGCCACGCATCATTCATTTTAGTAAGGGTTGCAGTAACAGCTGTAGCCACGGGAAAATCTGCTATTCAGTTTCAACTCTCTGCTTCACCCAAAACACTGTGAGATGTTCAGGTGCACTTGCAAAAGTACAGTAATTATATACATCAATAACTGTCATTTGGTTTCTTAGGGTGTGTTACCTTGTGTCCTCACCTGTTACTGGCAGAGAAAAAGAAACTTTGTCTTTGCAGTTTTCAGAAATATGTGGACATAACTTCATCAGCTGCAGGGAGAAGCGAGATTTGCCTACATTCTTTATATGATGAAACACAAACACTTCCCCATCTGTTTTTCCATAATAGATTACACTGGTGAGTATCAGACAAAGAACAGGCACAGTTTTCCATTTTTTAGAATGACACAATTATGCTGGGAAATCACCAGAAACTGGAAATTACACACAGAATTCATGTTATATATAGGCACCTGCTGCTGCACTTGCAGTGGTTTTGCTGAACTGACGTTAGGTGCTTGGCTTTTTTAAAAAATGCTTTGAGTACATTACTGTATATTTATTGTTACTAGCGCTCAGGAGAAATCACTCTCAAATAATTGTACCATAATGAACAAGGATGTTCTCTCAATCCTTTTTACAGGCTTTTTTAATACGGTATCATGGCAGAAGGGGACCTTGAACTGACACAACGAAGATAACTATTAAGAATTTCAAGGTTTCGTAAATGTAGTATAAGAGCATCTTTTAATCCCTAAAAGTGCCAGCATAGGAAGTATAGAATCATAGAATCATTAGGGATTGGAAGGAACCTCGAAAGATCATAGAAGCTTGCTTTGCTTGTCTCTGGGACTGTACTCCTCGCCATTGATCTGCTCATCTACAACTGCTTCTCTTTTCCTCCCACGCACTGGATAATTAAGAATTTAATCATATATTGCAAAGAATACAGAAATGCAAAAACCCTAGATGAAGGTATGTGCAGAATAAAATAAAAAATAATAGAATTGGACTTTTAAATCATAATTCCAAGATACTTTAAGTTGAACTTTTCCCTTAATTCTTTTCAGCCTCAAAGTAAGTATCTTCAAAAAAGTATATGCAGTTACACATGGCCATGGAAAGAGAGAAGCTTAATTTATAAAATTATTTTTTAAAAACCCTTGGGGATTAGGAAATGTTATATCCTGGGTACAGAAGTACCTCTTAGGCCATCAGAATTATAAGAAACCTGGCAGCAAAGTGCTGGAGAAAGCTGAAGGATTTTGATAACAGAATCTGGAATACTATTAAACAGAGAATTAGAAACAGGGAGATCTTGAGTAAAGACAGCACAAACAAGATTATTGCTGCCACATTGGAAAGGCTTAGCTCTGGCTAATTATCAAACACACTATTCAGATTCCTGTTACTTCCTTCCCCAAATCACTATCAAACAAATGAAGACAATACTATTGGTAAAGCAGTGCAACATTTTGCAGCGTAGGAATTGATTCTGCACCATTCTTACACACATTGAGCAAAGCTCTCATTTTGAAGTAGTTGATGTGATGTAGCCATAAGTTTAGGAAGCAAAGAACAGATCATTAGCACAGACAGCAAGTATGTGGTTGTTTTGGGTGAGATAGAGTTCTTTTTCTTCAGAGCAGCTGGCATGGGGCTGTGTGTTTGGATTTGTGCTGGAAACAGACCTGATAACAAAAGGATGTTTTAGTTACTGCTGAGTGGTGCTTGCACAGAGTCCGGCATGTTTTCTGATCCTCACATTGCCCACCAGTGGCTCTCGAGAAGCTGGGAGAGGATGCTGCTGGGATGGTTAAGCTGACCAAAGAGATATTCCATACCATATGACATCATGCTCAGCATACAAAGCTGGGGGAAGGAATGGGGGTAACCTTTGGCACAATGACATTTATCTTCCCAAGCAACCATTACATGTGATGGGGCTCCAACCTTTCTTGCAGATGGTTGAACACTTGCTTGCTAATGGTAAACAGGAAATTAATTCCTTGTTTTCCTTTGCCTAAGTGGGTGTCTTTTGTTCTACCTATTTAACTGTCTTAAGAGTTTTCTCACTTCTGCCCTTCCAGTTCTCTCCTCAATCACACTGTGGAGGGAGTGAGCAAGGAATTAAACCATGGGGTTAAATCATGACAAGGTAGAAAGCATTTAGGCCAGTAAAACTTGAGCTGAAATTTCCTATCTCAGTGCTTCTTGTTGCTATCACACTGCACACACTGGATGCACCGTGCAAGACATGGAAAGAGGGAAATGTGTGTGGTTCACTTTTTTCTCATGACGTATCTTTAACGTTGCTGGAAGAAGCACAGAGGACTTACAAGCCTGACACACTAAAGCAAAAGATCAATTTCTGTAACCATGCTCTCCTTTCTTGGGGTGGAGCACCAATCCTGAAGTTCTGCTGCAGAGAAGTGTAATTAAAGATAATATAATCAAGGTCTTTTTTTAGAAATATAAAGTACATTGGTCATTACCAGTGATTAAAGCAAGGTGGCTTTTAACAAAAGAACTGTATGTGAAATGCTTTGGAAAATCCCTAGTACTGCCCTTTAAGAGGAGAAAGTGGTCTAAGAATGTTCACCTGGTACAAAGCCCATTTGATTTCCTGGGAAAGGAGTAGTTACTTTTTAATTACATTACATTTGAGATGCCTAACTCTTATGTCAAAACTCACAACCATTACTGCAATAGGACTTGTCCAGGATTCATTATATATTTTCATCCCTCCACAGAAAGGAACGGACTCATAACAGGAGCAGGAGAACCAACATTGCTCTAGAATCTGAGCTACAAGTTTTATACAGCGTGTGCACTAGGTGGCAAAGCTTGAACTAACTCCCAGGTGCACAGCACTTGCTGAGCACTAGCAGACAAATTGCCTCACACTGTACATAGCATAGATGCTTTGTAGGGCTAACACTGGAAAATTTTAATTTCTCTCCTTTTTTATTTTTCCTAAGAGCAATGAAAACCAGGCTGCACAAGAAGGATATTCAGTCAGCAGCATGACACAGAATGGAACTTACTTTTGTGTGGGAATGGATATCTCACACAAAGATAGGTAGATGACTTATTGCTTTGGTTACTTTTTTAAGCTAGATAAGGGATGACAAAGGATACTTACAGTCACTGCTGTGTCAGTTGATGTGCTTTGAATTACACACATTACCTGGGAATGACAGGACATGCAGTCTCTAACAAACCTCTCTTGTCAAAAGGCAAGGGACTGCTGGACCCATACAGTGTAAATGAAGATGATAGAGCCAGCCTGGTTAACACAAGCGGCACTACTGGACCTCTCCTCTGCTCTGATGTGCCAAGGGCTGAGGTAAGAGCTTGGCAATGCATGAAAGCAGGAAAGCTCACTAGACAGGCTGTGTTGGAAGCAGAAACAGTTTGTTCATTGATTTGAAGCTCAGCACTGAGACCGTGAAAGAGGATGCCCATGAGGAAGAGGGAATAAGGTAACTACTGGGAGAGATTAACTGATTCAATGTAATGACTCTGGAAGCTGTCATTTAAAGATCAAAGCACCTTATTTTCTCCACCACAAAATTTAAAGAGACAGAAATTAGCCATTTTCTTCCCATTAAACAATTATAACCTTGGAAATAATTTAATTTTTTTTGGACAGCAGTTTGAACTCAGCAATCAAATTCTGACCCATATGAAGAGAGTTACTGGCATGTGGGCAACTATTTTACTCATTTACTGGCTTCAACTGTTGCTTATAAATCAGCATGTTTGGCTTGATTTTATTCTCATTTCTCCTAGCTACTGCTTGTAACATCTACAAACAGAATGTAATAAATACACTTCTGAGAGCTTTTCACTGTTGGTCTCAAAGCACATTGTAAGTCTCAAACTGCAAGTAGCATTATTCCATTTTTGCAGATGAAAAGACTAAATCCCAGACTAAGTCATGTATCAGAAAGAAGCAAAACTGAAAACAAAGACCTGCTACCCTAATTCAGCATTCCAGCCACTGGACTGTAGTTCTCTGCCAATGTCCCAGGCACCCTTACCCAAAGTAGTTGGGAGATGAATTTCCTCATGAGTTCTTATCTATCTTAACAGAAATTATAGTGGGATTCAATCAAGAGCCAGTATTATACCAGAAAAACAAATCCTGACAGAGGCCACTGATAATTATTCTTATACACTGCACATGAATTACATCCAACTTCAAGAACTACCAGAGAAGAATGATCAAGTTTGCACTAACAGATGGCTACCAAAAAAGTTTACAGAGACACTTATCTTGCGTGGTGAAAAAACAGAAAAACACATGTATTTGTGATCCTAAATGCCTACATTAGTAAAGTGTTTAAGGTATATCAAAGGCAAAAGTATGTGGCTGACGTAACCCTGATTAATTCACCCCAATGCATAATCTGTACCAAATGAACAAGTTATGCAAGAAACCACAGTCCTAAAACATGGAAAACCTCTAGCATGCAAGTTAAGGTTGTTCGTATGGGTGCAGGAATAGCCTGAGCCAGTCAAGCAGCACTTATGTGGCAACAAAACCAAGGTAGGTCTCACTGACCTTAGCAGAATTACAAGGCAATCTTCACAGAAGGATTAATCGTTCCTAAACAATTTCCCCAATGCACCAGGCATACCTGCATAAAGCTGGAAGTGTAGTGAATAAAGTCAAGATTTTCTGCTGCTACGTGGACTTACTGCCCCTCTCTTTAGTATCCAAGGCCTGGGTTGTTCAAATTCTTAAAATTATGATTTTAGGCAAAAGTATCTTGAGAATGAAATAGCAACAGGGGGTTTTAACCTGGAAGAGAGAAGGGTCTTCACAGCCTCAACCTCTACCATACAGTGATGTGCAGAAGTAAAATACTGAATCATAGATTTGTTTAGGTTGTAAAGACCTTTAAGATATTGAGTCTAACCACTAATGTACTACCGTTATGTCAAATGTTCTGTCATAAGAAACAACTTCACAGGACAGCAAACATTAATGTGTGAGAGAAAAAAAACAACCTCAGAACAAGCATTTATAACTGTCATTACAGGAATAGGAAACTGGATAAAGAAAGCACCTTCCTTTTCCTGGATGAGACTCAAACTGTAGCCATGTGGTATATTACTTTAAATGTGTCAGTGATACCTATTCAATACAGCTGAATCATTCTTCCCTCATATTTTACATCCAGCCTATTTAAACAATAACAGCCACTTAGCAGTGCATTGTCCAGCTCCTGGGCTAATGAAGAACAGAAGACAACAATAAAAATGGAGCCCAGTTTATTTGTGTTAGCTCACTCGAATATGCAGTTTAGTAGTCAAATCTGAGAAAAATCTTCTAAAAAATTTAATTGTTCTGTAGTAATAAATGACAGTTTCCTGCAAATAGAGAGTGCAGATTGCAACTCTTGAAGACCCTGTGGATTGCAGACTGAGAGAATTGTTCAATCTGTATGGTGGAATGCCAGCTTCCTCTGCTGCAGCTTCTTCTATACAAAGAAAAAAATGGCAGGTGAACTACAAATTGTTTGTCTTCTCTGAGAGTAACAATAAGTATGAATGACAATAGAATTAAAAAGCCTACAACCCTTCCTGAGTCATGTGGAAATATAAAAAAGAACTAATCCTAAGAAAACCAATGACATGATATTAAATCAATATGTAAAAAAAGAAATTAGAAAGAAGAATGACAGTTTGGTGCTACAGAATCATCACAAGCCTTCATTTCCAGAAGGCAACATATATAACATATATTAAGGGAGATGTCAATGAAATCATCATAATTTTTTATTTTTCTCATTTTGTATCTAATCAAATCACAGGACATTTCTGTAATTGATGTTATCATGAAGGAACAACATGGCACAAGAACTATATGTCAATGAGGTACTTATTTCAGCCAACCAGAATGAAAACATTCTCTTATAACCTAAGCACCAAAAAAACCCCAAACACACAAATGCTTTCCCCTTGAGATAAATGGCAGGATTATCTACAGCTTGTGTCAACTGCTATCTTAATAAAAAAGTTACTAAAAAAATTACAGGAAATGGCTGTAGCTTCTTAGCTATCACTGGTCCAGTTTGTAGCACTGGTCAATGAGGGAGAGCAATACAGGCAAACCTGCACCAGCAAGTCTCCAGTTAAGGCAATAACCAAGGCTACACCTGTCTCCCCCAGGCCAAATTCCTCAAGGGAGAACCACAGCAATGAAAAGGAAGTTTTCCTACTGAAAGCTAAATGGCCAAAGTTGGAGAATTGCATACTACAGTAAATCTAGTTCAGCACATCCAGACACAAAACACTTTTCCTCCACAAAGAACTCCGTTAAATAATTATTCAGTGTGTAAACCAGCCTCTTCTCAATCCACTCAACCTCTCTACATTCCCAAATGTCACATCAGTGTGAAGTGTGAGATTGAAGCAGCAAAGCAATTGCAACCCTTACTAGAAAAGGAAACAATTTCTTTTATACTTCTGTACATTAGGGTATAGCAAATCTTGTGTAACAGGAATAATGTTCATGGCATTGGCACACACTAAATAAACGGCTTTTGCAGTTGCTGAATACCTCCACTTCACTTTGGCATTTAATCAGCCACAACAGCAGTTTCTTGCACAGTATACTCCGCTGTCATGAACATTATCAATTCAGCAAATATTAAAAATTATCATGCAGATGTCACAGAAATGAGTACTTGAAAAATTATTGACAGCTTCACACTTTCTGTAGCACACAAGAAAGCAAAGCTAAATGTTATGGAAAGATAGTGGTCCATTCTGATTAAAATTAAAAGTTAAAGAAGAACCTACAGATAAGAGGCGTTTATACCACAGTGACCTGCTGTGCTGATATTATCCTTCTTGCAGAGTGAAAGCTCTGGTCTATGAAAATAAGCTGTATACTCAAGTGGCTACTATTTTGGAGCACTTTGAATTCTTCACATCCTCAAATCATTTATATTGATTCGATGACTAAATAAAGGAATGGAAATATGTTTCTCTTTTTTTGTAAATTCTCTCTGTTTTCAGTAGAAGTAAATATTTGCACTCATGGTTTAGGGATTGGTTGCACTGACAGCTGAAAGCCTCTATCGATTTGCAACCGTGGCTTGGTAAAGGAGCCTCTCACTAATCTTTCCCACAGTGCCCTTCCAATAGTTTCCATTCTAACCTGGGAGGACAGCTCTTTCTAGGGCAAGTGGTAATTAAAATCTGCCTCCCAAAGAGACTGCTTGTCTTCCCTTCTCTGCTTAGAAGTTGCCATTGTAGACACTGAATGCGATGAGAGTGTTGTACAGCACAGGCAGATTCCACAGATCTGATCTGAGCAGCAGACAGGTGATGAACGTGCTGCAGGTGAGGTGAGCTTGATCTCCCCAGGAGCCAGTCTTTCTGGGACTCTAATCAGTGTTTAAAAGAGCCGATGTAAAGCAATCCCAAACCAGGTCCATTTTATTCTCCACACACGAAAACTTCTCAGCCACTAAAAGGCAAACCTCGCACAACTGCAAACAGTTGTTCTGCCTGCACAACTGGCACAGTTCAGGGGTGAAGTGGCACAAGGGGGTGCAGAGCAACTCTTCCGATCTACAACCTAGTTTCAAAAAGCAGGGCAAAAAACCCAAGTGTTTTTAAAATAGATGTTACCTTGTTCTTGTTTTGTCCTAATACAGAAAATTCACACAGCCGCAGGACAGCATCAGTTCCATGGCACAGTCCAGCAGTAGCGACACAAAACATGACAACCACTCGTTTGGTAGGTTACACAACACAGACATTAAAAGGCTTTAAAGAGCTTTAAATGGTAATGAAAGACTAAGGAGAAACAAAAGTACTTGAACTTTTCTGCAAGAAAGAAATACAAATTTTTAAATTTTTAAATTATTAAGGTGAAGACTGCACTATCTGTTTTCAGATTTCAGAAGAAGTAAGTCATCAAACTGACTTTCAGTATTGGTAGATTACTTAATTTTGGAGCTGAGCAGAAGACAATAAAATTACAACTGAGCACACACTTTTGATCTCAGGAAAAGACATCCAGTAAAGACTGACAAGACCTCTGATAACTCACAGGCTTTTAGAATTAGGATTGAGTGTCATCTGTACTTGCAGAAAGAAAAGAAAAAATATGGATAAGATATAAAGTTATGTCCTTATCGCATGAACTGAAGCATTAAAGGTTGCAGTGACTTCTTTGTGCGCAGAGTTGAAGCCAATGTGCAAATAAAGTGTGAACAAGTGTGTAAGGCTGCCATTGAACTAGGGCTGCTGTTTACTCAGCATTACTGCTTGTGGTAAATCCATTCACCACTATAAATTGTGGTGAATATTAAGATGTATCTACAGAAGCAAAGAGAGCACAGTCCTGGAAGTACATTGCCCAAATCTTCAATAAGCGGTCTGGCAATTCATCACAATTACTAGTGGTTGATCGTTATTAATTCTTACAGTAACCATTGCACTCATGCTGAACTCATTTGCTATTAATATGGAACTAGTGTGCAATTCTTTAGGCATTAAAACACAGTTTTAAAAGCTCAAGAGTTTTTTGTCTGGTAGTGAACAGCTTTTTTCAGAGCTTAAAATTATGTTGCAACAAAAAACGAAAAAAAATCAGCATTGCTTTAGTGCTTAAATTCATACTCTCAAACTATTTTAGACTGCATTGGTAACACCACTCTGTTTACCTTTTGAAAACAGAAAGTATACCAAAAATAATAAACCTAACAGATGAACTTCCATCTTATGCAAATGTCCTTTGTTTTGTGCTCTGGTGAGCAGACTACTGTACCAACACTTTTGGCATTAGTACAAGACTGAATCCATGGAAGCATGTGTGTATTTACACAAAAGAGGCTTCTAAGCTACAAAAATCCCTCTTGTTTGGTTACACTAATTTCCCTTGAATGAAGTTTGTATGCAAGCCAAAACAATGGTAGTTATCCTGTCCTCTAGAGTTCATTCCCCACAGAATGATGTGAATAATTGAAAACTTCCTTGGTAGTCCTGTAAGGCTCTTCTTTTGTAAATGAGGAGAACCACAATGTTATTTTTAATTCATTACCTATTTTTGAAAAGTTTGATAATTATATACAAGACTTAATTACATTAAAAATCTCTTTACTTCTTAGCATTTTAATTAAATCTCAAAATATTTGAGAAGGTAGTAGGTTTTTTTTTTTTTTTTTTTTTTGTCTGATGGGGGAGTTAAAAGTAAGCATTTACGTTTAATATTGAAAATACACTAGGTGTGTAAGGAAGAAAATGGACTGGAGCATAATGCCAGAGGCTGGTATAAAAGAAAAAAATTGAAGGGAATCTAATGCTTTTGAGCCAGAGGACAGACACTAATTATGCAACTACCCCTGCAGCAAGGAAATCTGTTGGCTCAGCCAGTGGATTTCTCTCTTAAGTACATAGTTGGTACAAGGAAAACATGCTAAAGCCATGAGGCAATGAGAGTTATTCCTACCTTAACTGAATGTGGTCCCAGCACTTCTGCATCTGGCGGCTGAACACCAGCAGGTCTTGATGGTCTAGTGGTAACTTCTGACCATGCACTGCTGTTTGTGCCACCATGAAAAGTGTTCATCAGTATTCTGTATTCAAGTTTCTGCCAAGGGCTCAGAGCAGTGCTCTGGTCAATGTAGCTCATGGAGTGACCAAGAGGGAGGGTCACCACAGCTGATATCTCTTCTGTTCCTTTCACCCTCCTCTCTATTGTAACATTTTCCAGCAAACCATTTGGGTAAGCAGGTGGCTGCCAGGATATGACCACAGAAGTTGGAGTATCAGAATACAGCTCTGGTGTAGGGATATCCTCAGGTGCATCTGGAAGAGTCTGTATTTCTGGGGTCTCAGGTGAAAGAGAGCATCCTTTAGAAGTACATCCTTCTACCTGAAACACATAGAGAGTGTAAGGCCTCAAGCCTCCCACACTGCAAACAGATCTAGTTCCTGGCAGGGTACCATATAGCTGAGCATTTTGGTAAATATTATAATGAGTGACAATGCCATTTGGCTTCAAAGGATGCTGCCAGGTGATGGTTGCTGTCCTTGCTGTAACATTCAGTACAAGTGGTGGATCTAAAGGTCCAGGTTCTGTAACAGAAAAAAAAAGGAAAATTACTAATATAGTCTGTGATTTGTAGAAGTCAGCATTAGTGAGCAGTGTTCTTGAAATAATAAAGAATTTCAAATTTTACTAAACAGTGTATTTCTTCAGAAACTGTAGGCCTAGATGTTCAAGGGCCGAAGCTTGTCCTCACAGACAAGCTGCTGCGTAAGCACACACCTTCCCTCTTCCACACCTTCCTCCCTTCTTCTCTGCTTCTTTCTTCCTCTCAGGTCTCAAAACATCCTATCCACACTGTTAGCACATGGAGAAAGTGTATGGCTAAGTCTTGTTACAGAGCTGCAGTTCTAGCTTTTGTGGATATTTTTCTAGAGCACTAGCTACTAATTGCAACCAATGGCACAGGCATAACAAAGCTGCATATTTTACAGCTCAGTAAGCACCAGTAATGCATCTCTCATTATATATTCAATATTTTACTTCATTCTGTTTATAATTTGAATCCATTTTTTGCAATTTATCTACTCCCTGTTAATACTATAGGTGATTTTTTACTTTGACTGTGACAGAAGCTGCCGATTTAGCTCTTTCACCTACTGATAAATAAACAATGCACAGATCTGACCTTTAGGTTAACAGGTTTTATGCTTGCTCCACTCAGCACTCTAACTGATTCAATTATCATAAAGGTTCAGGAGCTTCCATGAATACTGAAAAAGACCGACCATATGCCTGCATAGGTGTTGTGGAACAGCAAATACTCTGCAGCCCTCCAGAGAAATTCCTTAATTGTAAATAATTTCACCATGCGACACAATCAAGTCACCTTGAATGCAAAACCCTCAGCCTGTGGAGGCAAAGTGTTATTTAAGCTTTACTAGGCTGCGTTAAATTCTGCAATTTGAAGGGCTGTTAAGTTTTTCAATTGAAATTTCATTTAAAATGCAGGTGCTTTTTATTATATTGAGGCTTTACTGCTCTCTAGGTACAAGCAAGAACATGGTGCAATAACACAAATCTGGCTCAATCACTGATCAGTAACAGCTGTAATTCCAGAACATTTAGCATTCTTATAAACCACGTCCTGAAATCTATAAATTGCTACAGCAGATCAAGAAAATACTATATTTCCCTGTATTCTGCCCACAGCAATTTTGACATTTATGAGATTTTTCTGTGGACATTACATTTTATTGAAATCTTTAAAAAAAGATATACTTGGATTTTATAATTGTTTCAAATAGCTTTAGGTTTAGGGATTGGGGTGGTGGGGGGAAACTAGGTTTCGAATGTTAAGGTTGGAAATTTAAAATTCATTAGTGATTCTGGGTGTGCTACAACTCCAGGAAACATAACATGCAGTATGCTGAATTCCATGCTAGTCAACACCACCATCATTTAATTCCTAGTGAAGCAGTATGATGTCCAAAACACACGGAACATTATCTCTGTTGGAAGAATAATTTACTTTACTAGGTGTTAATAATTCCACTGACATCTGTGGAAATAGTGATGTAAACTTTGGATAGCAAGCTTTTTCATTTTCTTTCTTTTAAATTTGAAAAAGTAACTGTTTTTCCTTTCATTATATGATGCATCACAAAGTAATTCCATAACACTTATCCATATCACATATTCCGTTCTATTAATGGTGATAAGGATGGAGGTCTATATTTAATCCTCATGCACTCTAAGATTAATTTAAATCTCTGAATTTACAAGTGTAAAAGATGATCTGTTGTAAAGAGCAATTCAATTATATTTGCTAGTACTCTTGGGCACAATCAATTAGGTCATAAGCTGGAACAAAATTTGGTCCATTATTTAGACTTCAGTGCAAGATGAAGAGCTGAAGGTGTAAATCCAAATTAGAAGCTAAAGCTAAATATTTTGCTGTAGTGAAGGGGAAAGAAGAAAATTCACTTTGGTACTGAAGACCTTGAAAATAAGTTGCTGGAAATTCTAGTTTAATGGGGAGGAGGTTGAAAGATATATTTACCACTGAGATTCAAACTTGTGTTATCTAATGATACCTCATAAATAAGCTGTCACTATGAGCTTCTGTGGGATGAAAAAAAAAGAAAGAAAAAAATCCCACAAAAAAGCCCCCACAACAATGAAGCAGTTTGTTGTGAGGGAGCAGATAAGCCTCTTTATTCCTACTGAATTAGTTGCTGGCATTACGGGTGAAACGTTCATGGTAATTTGTTGAACCTGTTCTTCAACCCCCCCCCATGCCCGAATTTAGATGTATTCCTTAAGGACAAGTTATAATGTATGGGAGGAGCTGTCACACTTAAACTTTAGGCCCCCCTAGTCCCTCCCCATCTCCTTAGGAAAAAAACCCCATATTTTGGTAGGTAACAGACCTACCCACACATTCCCCACTGCCCTTTTAAAAGAGAGACTTTTAAGACTCTCTGAGTTCAAAGAAGACGTTTGAGAGATGCTTAATTGGCCCCACTGGATGGGAAAACATTAAATCCTGGTCCCCAACACTCATTCGGTGTGGCTTCTTTCTAAATGGCAAGCAGAATCATCTAATTCTATATACAAATCAACTAGCACAATACTGCTTGGTTGAAAGGGTCACCACAATTATGTAAAACATGAGTATTAACTATAATTGGGAGAGTTTGCTAATATAATAAAAAGCTCTGAACATGAGAAAAGTTATGCTCACAGCAGTAGCTATCACTTTCTAAAGTAAGAATTCATGGATGAAATGACATGAAAAAGATGGTTATAAAATTTTAATGGAATGATAAAAGGCAAAAGTCAGCCTCTCAGCTGAATTCCTAAAATCCCTATATATCACAATCAGCTCCTTAACTGTAAAATCAATGTGGAGTATAACATGTTGTCAATGTGGTTGTCACTGGAGGGAAGACTGCAAAGTATGACAACTACACAGCGCAGCCTGACAATGATGAAAATAAAATCACAAATCTTTAACACAGATGTAATTGTTTATAGAAATAATTACTGAACATGGGAGGACAGGGCATCTTTTTCATAGATTCTTAGCTCGTATTTCAAACAATTTCATTACAGTACTAATACTAGAAGGTAGTTTCATTTTGGCAAATGAAATTATCTTTTTATGGCAGACTACTTTGCTCATCTGCTTCAAAAGTTCAGACTCAACTTAAAATGAAGGCACAAAATTGTCATTAATCTTTTTTAATTTCGTGACTAGAAGCACACATTTGTTTACTCATCATTCCGACTGGGGGAGCAAGGAGCTATACACACTCATGGGGGTCTTTTGGGGAAATCTGCTTTCATTAACTCCCTTAGGCTTGTATGTGGACTATTGCCCTTTAAAGCTAATGAGAAATAGCTGATTTGCTGGGAAACTCTCTCACTAAGCAGAATAGAAATTCTGTGCCTTTTGCTCTTGAATCATTTACTCTTCTCAGGAATGTGAACAATGAAATCATACACATTAACAAAATGTGGTGGCTTTCATATACTACTGACTGCATCCAGCAGAAAATCCAAAGGGAAAAGGGACCATAGGAATCTTATCATGTCAGATCACAGAACTTAAAGGTCATTAAGCAGTTCACACAATGACATGCTGTCCAAAATTCAGACTTTTTTCACTCTTCTGCTCAAAATGTACATTGGTTCCAGAAGCTCAGACTAAGAGTTAAAAAAGTTATTCTAATTCCTAATCTATAAACATTCATGAGTGTTTTTTACCTTTCATGATATGATCAGTATATCATATCTGCTATGATCCTACTTCAGTTTAGTTTGTTCTTCTCTTCTTTTGCTACTCATCTTGTCATGTATTTAATGACTTTCTTTTCCCTTGGTCATCTCACCAGGTTTAGGTCTTGTCTTGCTTCAGTTTCCATTTGTCTTTCTTGAGAAAAGGTGACCACATTCACATCAACTAACTACAGATTAGTTTATATGTTTAAATCACCAAGAGCTTACTTTCTTACTGTCTTCTCAGACAAAGAATATAGTCAGAGGAGAAAACAAGCACTATCAAAATCAGAGAACTGCATCATCCACCCTCTTATCCTGATTCTCTCTGTTATCTGCATCAGGAAGCTTTTAGAGAACAGGCTTCATCATCCTGGACCCAAAGTCTTGTGGAAAGCACTTCAGAGGAGCATCCAGTATCATAGGAATAACGCTTCCCTGTTTTGACAAGAAATAGCTCAGCCAATACACTGCAGGAGCTCTCCTTTTTTTAAGGTATTTCTCTTTCTGAGCAAGTTCTATATGTAACTATCTCAAGTGACTACTGTGTACTTTCTGCAGTTTCTATTGTGAACAGACATTGGACTGGCCTATAACTTCTTTACACATCAAAGAGATGGATTTACAGTTGCTCATGTAAGAATGAAAAAAATTAAAAGAGGGCTCTCTAGCAGACAACTCACAAATCCTTCTCCCTCCGCTAAAGCAAGTTGGGCACTTGTAAAGGGGCTTTGGTAAGGGCTCACCATACTGAAGTCATGCACTGACTCACGAGACTGAAATGCAGACAAGGCTAAGAACATGCTGCTTACAGACGACCTGCTATTTGAAACACACAGATATTCAGAAGAATATAAAGGAATTTGCTTTCCCTAAGCATTAGTTTTAACAGTTTAAAACTTTTCCAAATCAAGATGGGTTTTCTCAGACACTAAAAAAAAGTCCATTTTTGTTTGGGAACTATTCTTTTGATAAAAGTAATTTTGCTAATTATAAATCTAAACCCTAAGAATGCAGCATCTGCCATTGGGCCAGCTTCACATAGTTATAAGCGACTCTCTTACAGGCTTATTCTCAGACAGCTCGAATCTTGCCATGAGAAAAGAGACAACTTAATAGATGTCTTCTTTTTTTATATCTAAAAAAATTAATTTTCTTTCTGAATGCATTAAATTCTACTCTCCATGGTACACACAGACCTCACAGTTCAGTGGTGATTACATCGACTGCCAGAGCTGTCTTAAAATTTATGTTTAAGTAAAGCAAGATCTAATCCAGAAGCTTCATCAGCTGTTTCTGCTTGTCTGGCATAAGTAGTCTGATATTATACCAACATCACTAGAACAAGTGTCTTTTATTAACACATATTTAGCTGGTGTTAGGATATGTACATTATTGTTATCTGGCATGGGTTGGTTAGAAATTTAAAAATGCAAGCAATTAGTTACCAGTGCTACACTCACATAAATGAAAGGGTTTGCAATTTATTTACAGAATTTTCTTTCTTGCAATAAAGAATATCTTAAATGTATTAAGACAATGCATTTTTATGGCAGCACATGTTAATTTTTCCTTAATCATTCCTAATACCCTTCCATTTTGTTAAATATCATAAATAAAATATAATACGCAATATATTGTGAAAACTTCAGCGCTGGACTTGAAAAGTGGATTTGTTGGTTCACATCCATTGCTATTGGGTACATGGGCATATAAACACATATTTTTTATTTCTACAGACTCTATGATGTAAACAAAAAAGACATTTATTCACTGCATAAAATTCAGTAAGGGCATGGTATAAACATATATTTCAGCAGAAGAAGAGATACAGGAAATTTCTACTGTCAAATTGTACTTTAAAAAGTCAAAGTCTATTGGTTAGCAGGGCCAGGAATTAAGTGTACTGCTGCAACAATCTGTCAGTATAGGCAGTTTTCTAAGAAACATATTGAAGCCTTGACAGAAATACTGCTTATACCCAATGACAATCATTCAGTCTTAAGCAATTGAGTTGAATATCCATCCACAGATAGTAGCCCTTCACAATGACACCAAAACCGGAGTCCTCTGTCACTGCTGAAAATTGGGTAATTTTGTAAATTACAAGAGTTGTGGGATGCTGTGGACACATCAGCATATATTGTATAGCAGTATCAATGCAAATGGGAGAGGGTGTTTTAAGGAAAATAATTTTCCCCTTAGAGACACCAACTTTACAATAGAACCACAGAAGTTTGGTTTCAGCTAAAGAATAAGATGCAGCATTGTAGCTGAAGCAAATTACTGGTTAATTTCAAAACATTTTAATTGTGTAAACTGTTAGAAGAATTCTAGTTCTCTTTTCTTGTTCTTAAATTTCGTTTGGCAACATCTGTGTTCCAGACTATCTCAGGGCACTTTTACAGACAAGTTTTGCAGAGAGTAAAATTCCATGTTAGTGGAACGTTTAGTGCACAAAGATCAGCCAAGATTTATGCATTAGGTAACTTCTACATATATGTTCAAGATAACTATATAGGAACACATGTTCTCTTTCTCCCAAAAAGAGAATTCTACCCAACCACTGTCCACAAAATATAATTTTTACATATACTAACAAGTGATGTCTATATGCTACTCTATCTAAAAAGAAATAACATGACATTGACTACATGACCAGAGCTAAATAATAATTGTAATTTGAATGATATAATCATAGGGAACTGGTTGTATTATGTACAACAAGCTTAAGTTTTGTCCTATGTACCTGATTACATATTGTATCAGGAGCTACATGAAAGACTGCACCTGTATACTGATATCTGTTTGTTGCAACAAGGAACTGTTGAGCAGATTATGAGGAATGAGTCTACAGAACTCCTTAACGAAGAAAGTGATGGGACTGGCAATGACAAACTCTATTTCAGACCAGTAGATCATCACTTTGAATTAATCAAGACCAGTGGGAATGAAAAGTTTTGTTCAGCTGTAGCACACTCAAGTATTCCAAACACAGAGATAAGGTCACTATTATATACTATTAACTTAAAATTATTTTCTGTCATATGACTCAAATGAAAATCAGTCCCTGAATATAAAGGAAGAGCACTATAGAGCTCACAAAGCTGTACTTACCAGTGAACCTTCAACTAAGCATATGAACACATACGCATGGAGGACTATCACATAAAGAAATAAGATACTACTTCACAGACATATATTTAAGTATTCTTGTTTTATAAAAATCTATGATGAGATACTTGATCCTTTAGGAGTTATTTCTGCAAGTTGATATTCAGGAAGGAAATACATTATTGCTATTTTGGGGAAGAAAGCTTCAGAATCCAAAGAAATTATGTGCAATGGCAGTGGAATTGTTCTTTATATTATCTGCTAAAAACAGTTAAACAGTATCAGTCTGCTTACTGTCTTCTTCTGTAGTCATTGAAGTCCAGTTGCTATAAACATCGCCATAACCATTGGAAGCAATCACTCTTATCTCATATTCAGTGTATGGCTGAAGATCTTCAACTCTATGTTGTAAGGAGGCAGTAGGGCTGGAAAGCAAACTGCAAAGAAAAGCAAGATGAGTTACATCATTAAAATCCCAGGACCTAAAGAGAGACTAACGCATTACATGACTTGTAACAAAATCAGCCACCCTAAAGGTAAGCCATATTCAAGATAATGGGACTGTTCTTGCTCAGCACTTGATAGTGGCTTTGCTATGGTCTACATACTCTAAAATGTCACCAGCAGAGTGCCTGTGCCGCATCTGGAGTTGGTAGCTGGGTGAGCCTGGGGCGTTGTTGCGAACTGGTGTAGACCAGGCAACCTGAAGACTGGTCGGAGTGGCAGATGAAAGCCTTGGAGGCATCACGCCATCTGGAGCTGTCAAAAAACATGGATGAATTAGAGCAGAGAAAACCAAGGAGAACATATGCCGGATGGAAACAAAATGCTCCATATACTGGAAAAACTGTTCCTCAGGATCAACAGCAATGTTAATATGGTCCATTTAGTTTAACATTTCCACTACGAACAAAGCTATTTCTTAATTTTCTTCTTTCCATGACAGTTACGTGAACACCGTTTTGCTAAAAGCAAACCTCCAAACACCAAAAGTAATTCAGAAGCAACATATTCTCCACCACCTGTTCAAATACTCTCTACATCTCCTTGTGCCCAGCTCTGCCAACCCGAGCAGTTAAAGATTTGCTCACAGAAATGTTCTCCAGCAAAAGTAAAATTGATCAGAGAGTTATCATTCAGATACCTTCCCATGCTTACAAGTTAATAGTTTTAAAAGAAATTACCAGAAATTTTAAGGGGGGGAAAAGATCTTTAGATAGAAATCAAAATAGATTCACTGATGTCTCACTCTCTAACTCACTGTTTTGTTAAGGAAATTAATTTTTATGAAGTCCAGGAACTGCAGATCAAGATGTGACAGTAATGATACCATCAATGACCTTTAACTGCTGCAAATTTCACTGCGTGCAGTAAAAAGAGCTGTGCCAATTTGCACCTGTGACTTTATGGCTTCAAAGAAAACAATCTGTTGAAGAAACTTTCTGTACATAAACACATCTGGAACATTTCTACACAAAACACGTGGTGGTAGCCATAGCTCTGTCGCTATTTTCCAGAGGGTTAAAACACTGGAAAGTTACTGCCTTTGTCACTTAAAGCCCTGTATAATAGTTTTGCTTTCATGGTCCAGTAGTTGCCATTTGTTCTTACTTTGGTCTTTCCAGCATAAATTTTTTGTTGCTGTCATTTTCTTGCTTCTCTATTGGAAAAAAGTGTCTCACAGTTGTGTAACTTAAGGTGTAGTTGTAAGCCTCAAGGCATAAGATGTAAGATGAATGGCCAGTACCTTACAATAAATTTTATTATTTACATTTACCACCTGTGTACAAGGTGGTTACTAAGAGGTAAGAGACAGACTTTGTGATACGTGGTCTGAATCATTCTCATCCTGAAACAGATGAAAGGCTGGCATTAGGTAAAAAAAAAGTCACCAGTCATATACAATAATTTTTATTTATACTGACATATAGACACAGAGATACATGAACTAACATCTGACATCTTTACTCTGATTATACATAATCATAACGAGGGAACTTACAAATTCTTCAGCTCCAGCTCCAAGCTACATTA
Source organism: Rhinopomastus cyanomelas (assembly GCA_013400115.1). Classification (NCBI taxonomy): domain Eukaryota; kingdom Metazoa; phylum Chordata; class Aves; order Bucerotiformes; family Rhinopomastidae; genus Rhinopomastus; species Rhinopomastus cyanomelas. The sequence goes on from VXBP01008041.1 coordinate 179,075, forward strand.
TGTAGAAAGGCAGATGATATGTCTTGCTCCACTCTAGAGACTTGTTCCCTCTCCCTTAAATTCAAAGTCTGTCAGTTCTCACAATAATTTTTTACAACTTGGGTACCTGGGTTATTACTAGGCATTTTGCTTGTGAGAATTGACCCCAAGCTCCACAACCCTCCTCTTTTTAACCAGCAAGATTAAATGGAATGGGAACTCCAGCTTCCCTCACTCTTTTCCCCTCCTCTCTGTTACTGTGAAAAAGCCAACATAAAAACTTTGGACTTGAGCCAGTCTGGCTGCCTTTGGATGCTCCCTCCTGCTGCCATTATCTAGACCTTGGCAATAAGGCTTCAGTAAATCCCAAGTAAACTTGAAATCCTCCTGTTTCCAAATCCAGGAGATGTCTGAGACTAAGGTAATTCATGGTCTGCAAATCACTTGCCAACACTTCGAAGGCCAATCAGGAGCGGGTGAGCACCTCAGCTCAGAGGGAAGAAGATGGCTGAACTTGAATAGCCCCCAACATGCCTCTAGTTGATCCATCAAAAACAAACACCTGCACACCAAATGCCACTGTATGTGAATAAAATATCACTCTTGGAGCTAAATTAAAAAAACATATATTTACCTCACCTCACTTAATAGTGTTCTGTTTAGCAGCAACACAGCTAATGCCAGAGCTGTGTTGTAAACCTTATGGATGCAGAGTACTCACAGATAATCATGAAGTATTTTGACATTCCTTTGTAAAATGATTGTTGAAGTTCTTAGCAGACAAACTCAGCATAATAAAGATGGTGCAAGTAATGTAAAAACTTCTATTAGAGGGTTTTAGAGTGTTTTCGGGAGCAGTCATTAACAGAAAGACTCAATATTCCTTCAAAACACAGTACTACAGCATTTAAAACTGAACTGTCTGCAGCTTAACTGCTTAACTACACATGGAAATTCTACATGGTAAAAAAAAATCTACATCTAAAAATGAATCTAATTAGCTGAGATTCAACTTGGCCAGGAAGCTACAGTTCACATTGTTATTGAGTAGACAACATGAGCAACTCATTGAGGAGGCAAAGCGTTAAATTTATTTCCGGTTCTGCCAGGACACATCACTTCACCTTTGTCTTTCATTTCGTAATCTGTTAAATGCAGATAATAATAACTTATCCTCCTTTGTAAAGCTTTCTGAGATATACAAAGTAAAAGCTCCAATTAAGCTGTATGTATGTATGCATAGTGGTGGTCATTATAGTCAGACAGGAATGTTCATCAAAAAACAAAGATGTAGCTGTCTAAATGTCAATAACAATTCACAGGGTGGATGTTGTTTTAATGGCGTAGGTAATCTCAGCTAAATGTTTAAATCTCTTCTACCAACAAAAGCACAGCAAAGGGAAGAGCAGAAAATTTGGACAAATCTCTTCGGTGAAAGTCAACTGACCCATAGAATAAGCAAAGCCCACTGCTTCCAAACCAACACGACAGAACATTCAACAAATTTATTTAATCTGAAAGACTTTCTGCAGAGAATGTCCTCAGCTCTGCACTTGCAAAGGAATGGGGCGGGGGGGCAGGAGGGTACAACACATAAATTGTCAAGTCTCTGCTGAGTCATAATGAGAAAGGTGCTCTATTAAATTAATCACGCTCCGATCATTAAAACTACAGTGCACTTCCCCCAAAAAAGGTAATTCTAAATTGCACACAAAACATCCTTTGACTATTTCAAACACTCCTCATCACCAAGGTCTTCAGTGTAACATTTTCCTCAGCTTAACCCTTTTTATCCAATCCATATTCCCGAGAGAGTCCTTACTACCCAAGTAGTAACTGGCAACCAGCAATAATTCTACTGCAAATTTCTCAACAGAAGAGCCATGTATCTATCAGTTTGATATATCGTCTTTAAGATGCAATGTTGCTCAAAAAGCTCCCCTCAAGCTTTAATATGACACTCAGGGGGCAACCACTCCACTTGCAACCTACTGAATCAACATCTAGCCTAGTAAATCCTCACTTAGCAGGGCAGAAAGTCACACTATGTATAGGAAGAGACTACAAAGGCAGAATAAAATATTTAATCAGATGTCAATTCTAATCAAAGTATTAATAAACAGCTCCACAAAATGATAAAAACTGAAGACTGTTTCAAACTGCTAATGATATATTGGATTCCAGATATTCGAATACATACAGAGGAGACGAGAAAGATCTGATCCTTGCCCAGCCACTAATGTGCTAAGCACTCTTTGAAAAGTGTTTCAACTTCTTGCCTCAATTCTTAAACATATGCAGTAGCAGTCACCTCTCTATTAGCTCATTTTAGGACTGCAAGTATTGCAGTAAATGATTGTTGGTTAAATATTTACTCCATGTCTGTTTTTCCTGAGGTATTCATTCTCTCTATCATAAGGATATACCTAAAATGTAAATTTACTCAAGATAGAAGACAGTGAGTAGGACTATTAAAAGTTAATTACTGTTGGGACAATAAATTATTGTTTAGATTTAAAATGTTTGTTGTCTTAGTCTTTATAAGAGAAAGAAAAGCTAGCAGAGCTTAATTTGGTATCTATCAGATTGGTGTAAGCACACAACAACTTTGAATGTAGGTGAAACCAGTTTTAACAGGTGAGATGGGAGGTATTGGTCCTGCTGTATCCTGAATATTTGCAGATTCACAGCTAAAAGACTTTGGAGCTCTACATGTAACTCTACAATTTACCACAGTTGCACATATAAAATACTCAGCACAGAGGATGCATTTGGAATATTTTTATACATGTGGATGCAAAAAAACCTGCAGGTATTTAACTACAGAAGAATAAAACAGGCTTTTCACAGTTTGTACCATGACAGCATGGAAAAGTTTCAGTCAGACTACCGCTAGATGAGTGTCTTGCCCCGTCACGCCTACTCTCACTCTTTTCCAGGTCCCATCTACAAACCCCACTTCTTTATCTCACTGCAGAGGTTTAGATACTCCTGATTCATTTTCTATTTTGGGTGCCCATACCGAGATCATCTCGTTACAGCACTTTTTACGGCAATATGTTCTGCACGTTGATATTTGTTTCTTCTGATTTTCCCAGGTCTGCCTGTTATCTAGTTGTTTGCTCAGTCCAAATAATTCCAGTCATTGTACTCTCCATAATTCTCAACATGGGTATGTGTTTTTATTTCTTTTAACTGACAGACAGACCATGATGCTGGGCCATATGTCATTACTAGAAGGGCATGCTAGTTATAAACCTTTATCTATTGGCAAAGAAGAAGATTGCTTTTTTTGTTTCTTATCTTCAAGGATTCATTGAAGTTTACCCTGGTTTGGTTTTTAACCCTCTTTTTGCCATTATCTTTCCTATGCAGTGTATAATGAATATAAATGGTTGATCTTGATTTCTCTCTATATACATGTTCATCCATTTTGTTTTCCACCTACTTACTGTCTAGAGTATTCCTGGATTTTCTTTTCAATTTTCTAGTTTCAATTATATGTTTTCAGTTACAGATATATCTTCATCTAATAATACCTGTACCAGGGACAATGTACTCCTTATTCAACACACACTCATGTACTTTGGAACATACAGTTTGAAAGGTCCACTGAGGCCTTTTCTCTTGCTCTTCTCTGGGACACAGGGCTTGGGAAGCTGCACTGTGGGAACAAGCAAGTACTTAGAAATAAAGGAGCAGATTAAAGTCTCTGTACAGTAGCCAGTAAATCCAAATCTGTTTACACCTCACGGTAGTGAAATTTTCTTTTAGGAATATAACATAAACAGGGAACAGAAATATTGTCTCTGTGATCTGTTATGTTTTATACACATGATCTCAGTTATAACAGTAAGTTAATTTCTAAAATGAGTGGCTTTGCAAGTCTTCTCAATCTTAGCATCAACTAATGTCATTTTTAAGGCACAATACCACTCAGAAAAATTAAAAAAAAACCTTGAAACATTTAAGATGTATCTTTGTCTGAAGTGGGTGTGCAAGCTCTGATTGCAAATCTTCCGCCAGTGACACTATTTGGTATTCTATGCTACAGAGCACAGTCTACTTAGTAGAGCCCTGAAAATCAACTCAGGCTTTACTCCATGACCTGCAGACCTCAAAGCAATTGTCTTTTGAAATCCCAGAGCAGGATTACTTATTCCTCATTAATACTGCTCTAGCAAAAACCAAAATCAGACACTCAAATGCATTTTAATGAACTTTTCGTCATGTGTAACCTCAACATCTGCCATCTGGCTATTGGTCTGAACTGAAAATATGTGTAAGAGATGTCCCTCTTCTAAGTGGTGTTTTTTCACTGAGATAAACACAATAAAAGCATCTTACAGATTTGTCACCTTTCTATGAGAAGAAACCTGTCTTTTTTCTTCATGCCAGATAGTTTATCCACATTGCTATGTAAGAACTTTGCTATACTCTACAAGCTACAAAAGAATGCCAATAGTCAATTAGCTGAATGATTAATGATTTTAATACCTGTAGTAAAGACATTGGATAGAATTTATAACTGCCCAATAAAATGAGTTATTCATCAGACTGTGTAAAAGGATAACTAGCCAATAACTACCAGCTGACAAAATTAATTTTGTAAAAAAATTGAGAAACTGTTGGATCTGCCTCTTTTTACTTAGGATGACAGATGTGTCAAGAGCAATGTCTATCTTCATGCAATAGCTTCAGCTTTCTGCATGAAGCAGCTTTAGAGATTCATTTCAGAGCTTTTTTTTCTTTAAAGGAAGAAGGTGAAAAGGAAATTGACATAATGTTCAAAATCTCACAGCTTCCCTTATAATTGACATTTGCAGGCAGTGAGCTCTACCAGAGGTAGGTATGCTAGCTTCTACATTGATAGAAACATCTCTTACGAGAGTTCTGAAGACAACTGCTGAGGAGACACTTGGCTAAAGTGATTTTTCTTTCTTAACATTGATGGAATAATTTGAAAGAACTATGCAGGCTGGCTTTTTTAAAATTCATGTTTCAAATTAACAGTTCTTAGATAGCTCTAGAAATAGAGGCTTCACAAGAGCAAATTATGTCACAGTGTCTGGGAAAAGGCCAGGTTAGAAACTTCATACCTATGTTGCTTAAAGAATAATAGATGAGCAAAGTGAGAAGATGAAGAAGGATCAAAGAAAAAGGAAAATACACAGAGGTGATGTTAGAAGAAGCAGATGCCTCAGTCTGAAGCATAAGTTACTGAAAATTAATTTTTAATATTGTTTTATTCTATGACTGAAAGCAAAAGGCCAACACAGGAGATTCAAAGCCAGAAAGCCATGTTCTACTTGAACAAGTTGATGTGGCTTAGGCAAATGATTGTAACTGTGTCTCCATTCAATGTGGCAGAAGAAACTAAGAAAATACAACTTAACTGATAAAGAAAGTAACACCTGAGAAATTAGAGAATGTTATTTCTCAGTAGGAAGTATCCTGGTTCAAATGTGAAGAAGAGGTTCAGTCCTGCAGTATTGTGTGCCAATGGGCTGTTACTCACTCCCAGCTGGCAGAGAACTAATGAGTTACAGTTTACTGTCCATTTTGACAGAAGCATCCGTATATATTTCCCTAAATGTACAGACAGGAGAAAAATGCAGGCTTGCAAATAAATTAGATCTGCAATAAGATTACCTGTAGTTAGTTTTAGCCCATAAATTTATCTGTAGTGCACAGAGGATGGTGTGAAATACCACAATTTCTGACAGAATCCAAGCCTGAGAGTGTCCATAAATACAAAATGGATGTGACAAGATGACAGATTAGCTGGTATTAGGGAGCCACTACACACAGTGGGTGGTGCAATCTTATTATATCTTGAATGACCAGTGGGTATCTGTGAGATCCAGGTCACTGGACTACATTTTGGCCACGAAAAAATTGAAGCCAGACATTTTGCCCCACAAATTCTTTCTTTATTTTCAGAAAGATGAGGAGAAGATATTTTCTTCAAAGCTTCAACTTCTAATAATACAAGCAAAAAAGAGCTGCCAATTAACTTCTTTATGCCATCTACAGTAATCACAAAAACCACTTGTGTCATTGTCTCATTGCCAATTTCTTTTTATAGGCAAAATGAGGAGGTGCTGAAAAAGTGTGACTCTTCCCACCCACAAGATGTTGTTCCCATCCACCTCATCTTCTCTATGGATGGCGCAAGCAGAAACTCTGACTCTCTGGCATGCCTGGAGGGAACCAACTCTCTGTGGTGGCTCCTCAAAACTACTGAAGCCTCTTAAAACTGTCACCTCAGCCCTTTCTGTAATGGACATTTACACTGTCACATTTCAAGTGTGGCATTTACAAGTTTTGAAACAAATACAATGCAGCACTATGATTTATAAATAGAGTACATTTAGAGAAAGGAATCAATATTGTTGAATAATAGAAGTAAAATCCTAGATATAAATAGAGAAAAACAACAACTTGTAACTAAAAATTATGTCAATAAACAAACCATTCTCAACAGCAGACTTGTATATTAAAGGATCAGAGGCCTTCATCATTACTGGGAATTGCAAGACTGCAATGAGTACGTTTGGATATCTCTGCTGAGGATGTGCCGTCATTAACACTTTAACTAAAATACAGTCAAAAGATCTGCTTTTTATTCTAGTCACCTGAATTTATGGACATGAAACAATACTAGCTAAAGCTACAAACATAGTTGGTCTTATTTTGTATCAGATTTTGTGATGTGTCCATGGCGTGCTTGTCCCACAATCACAATTCATACACCGTTGTTTTTCATAAGGAGATCACAAAGTATATGAAAGCTTTTGGTTATTCTAACCTAAATTATTTTCTGAAATATATGCTTATGAAATATACGTATCTGACATATGAGAAAAGCAACTATTTCTTGGATATCCTGTTCATATATCCAAATGCACCACAGGAGTGGGCTAGGGAATATATTGTCAAAGAAACTATGGAAACTTCTCATTTCCCATTTTCTCTTATCACAACAATATCAAAGTGTCCTTTTTGTCTATGTGCTAAAATAAATATATTCCCACTGAAAGTCGTGAAGGAATATCAGAAATTGGGAATGGACAAAATCTCATAAACATACAAATTCTAACTTTACAGACGTGGTCTGGCTAATGTCATGCTGTCAGGTCATAGACTGAACTTGATGATCTCAGAGGTCTATTCCACCCTCAAAAATAACAAAAATACTGGGAGTTTTAGTCCTTGTTTGCGAGAAGGATTGTTCAACTAAACACAGTGGAAGCCATGCCCTTAAATACTCACCATATAATTATCTGAAAATTCACCTCATGTCATTCAATCAAGTGTCTTCTAAAATTTTGGTTCCTCAAAGTAATTTTAAGTAGCTACCATATTCTCACAAATGGAAGTTAAGAAAACACCATTTACTACTTTTCTTCAATCTTCAATCTATTAAAAAGGATCTTACCTTTGCCTGTTCACCTGAGTTGGACAAGGCTAAAAACAAAAATGTGAAAGCATCAATATTTATTAAGTAAAAACTCTGGTTTGTGTGTTATTTGAACCTACTTTTCACTTCACTTTAAGGCATTCAAAGCATATAGCCTTTGAAGTAGCCTATACTCTCTAGTTTTCTTCTGCAAAGTGCAGCATATGTCAGATTCAGACAAAATACTAAAAATTATTGTATATTTTATTAAAAGTCTACTTCCCCCCCCCTTTTTAACAAAAGTCTAATTTAGTTGTTGTTCCCTTAGGTACAATACACACAGTTCATAATTCATTTGATATAAAATGTCATGTTAGATTTTTGCACTTCTTTGATAAATGGGAAAAAACACGTACATTTCAATTTCATTCTGTGAGGTTTTACTAGCATAAGCCCCTCTCGCATCATACTGCTCAAAGACCTTTGTGCTAAATTAAACATCAAGATTCAGAAACTGTAAGGAATGATATTTCCAAGACATGCAGTACAAATATATGAGCCTGGGAAAAAAGGTAATGATTTTTCCTACCAGTAGAGTGATGTCTCCCAAAGAGCATCTTTGATCCTTGAATTAGTTCTCAGTTATAATTTAATATATCAAAACTGTCAGCAGCTTGCCTTACATTTAGACATAAAGTGACACAGTACCACAAAGAGCAAAATACAACATTCAGGGGCTTGTTCCCCTCCCAACATGTGCTTGTGACTCTAAAGTACATCAATATTAATGGGGAAAATCTGTGCACATCAAAGGAGATGGCCAAGAACTAATGTAATTGTATCTGTCGTCATTAACACTATGGAGTGTCTTTTCCTATATAATCAAACCCTGTCATTGATCAGCATGCAAAACTCTCTGGGTGATAATCTGCACAACAGCAAAGAGCAGAATCAAAAATGTAGATCTGGAAAGAAAACATTATAATTAGGAAAATAACAACAAGCCATTGCATATATCTTGTGTAACGCATGAGCCCAAGACTGACAAATCTGAACTATCACATTTACAGAGTAAACAAGAATTCTTATCACTTCTCACAATTGCCAACTATAATGCTATGGCTGTCACTTCACGTTACAGCCTAGTTCAACAGCTGCAGTATCAATAAATTAAGCTGCATCAGAAAACAGCAATAGGAGCACAGTCTGATGCTCATGCTGAGTATCAGCAATGATCAACTAGCTATGTCCAGATCCACAAACGCCCAGATCACAGACCTGCCCCCCTCACCCCTTTGCTTCTGGCACCTACACTGTCTCACCCAACTTGACAATGCCTGGGTTACAGTAGTGTCTGCTCTGTCTTCTCCCCAAATACGTATGACTTGACTTCCCGCTCACACAGTAGTAGAGTTTCAACAGATCAGATGAGCAATATTTTGAACCAATAGTTTGGGCAGTATTATGAACTAACAGAATAATACACTGTCCAGAAAGTGGGAAATGGGAATGTTTGTAACTATAGGATCAACAATCTTTTCTTTGGCTAGCACTCTAACAGAGTCAAGATATGACAGAATATGGAAGATGATGCCTCCAATCCACCTAACAGTGGCAAGAAACCCATAACTTTTTATGCGTTGGTCCTCTAGTAAAAAAAATACATTTCAATTGACAAAAATATGATCCAGGTGTTACCTGCTGAAGCAAAAGATTTTCGGTGAATTAAAAGCAATTTAGACAAGCCTATTCATACATGGAAATAATCCATGCAAAATACACAGTTGACTTTAATAGATGAATAGGGTAAAAGGTTTACAACTTTCTATAACAAACCCATCCACACAGAATGGAAGCAATTACGGAGACCTGGTGGGACAGCTTGCATG
>VXBP01008042.1:0-17098 GCA_013400115.1 Rhinopomastus cyanomelas
TGAGGGAGCTGGGTTTGTTTAGCCTGGAAAAGAGACTCAGGGGTGCCCTTATCGCTGTCTATAACTGCCTGAAAGGTGGTTATAGTCAAGCAGGGGTCGGTCTTTTCTCCCTGACTACTGGAGACAAGACAAGAGGTCATAGTCTTAAGCTCCATCAGGGAAGCTTTAGACTTGACATTAGGAAAAGATTTTTTCACTGAAAGAGTGATCTGGTTTTGTAATGGGCTGCCCACAGAGGTGGTTGAGTCACCGTCCCTGGAGGTGTTCAAGGTTAGGCTGGATGAGGTGCCGAGTGGCATGATCTAGATGTTAGATGTTAGGTTTACTGGATTTATTTGGATTTAGGTTGGACTGGATTATCTTTAAGGTCTTTTCCAACCTTAACATTACTGTGATACTGTAATTATATAGCAGCATTAGATCTACTCTTGCTCAGGCCAATTTGGATGAATCAATAAGAAAATAGAAAATTCCGAATGTTCTTGAAGTACTGATCAGCTTTAAGGATTACCTATCTATACTTTTCATATTTATAATATAACATTTTATAATATACTTCAACATGTATTTATAATACATAAGTGGAAAATAGCCCTGATTATAAAAAGCTTTCTAATTAATGGGATGACTTCTCAATGAGATTAATGCTATGGGTGCAATATGTGTGATATGATTTAAGATTGATTTTACTCAAACACACACAAAGACAAGCTACTTTCTTCTGTTCCTGTAGTAGCACTTCGCAGTAATAATGATTCATATCTCCAAGAGCTTCTTTTGTTTTTTTAATCAATGACATTTTTCTTTCCTCTTGGCTCTGTTGCTGGAGCAGAGATGTTCAGCTGAAGATGCCTGGTTACTGTCTGGTGGGGTGATGGAATTTAGGCACTGATTTTAGTCTTTTTCAGAGTCTGTCATATTTTTTGCTATTTTTGTGATAGTTTTGTGGTAGAACAGTTCACTTTTCCATTTTGTGTAGACATACTCCTGTATGGTGTGCACATAGAGAGAGAATTGAGTGATGACAAGGAGTTCTCTGTTATTACAGTGCTGCTAGACTTTATAGTTCTAATTCATCCTTCCTTGCCTCTGTGGCAAACATGAAAGATTAGAATGGTCCAGGCAGAAAGTTTACAGACTAAATGCTTAAAAGTGGTTATTCACACGTTGCACAGGGTCAGACAGCTCACGATTGCACCTGTGATTACTTAATTCCACGTTTAGAAGCCCTTATTCATAAGTTCAGTTAACACAATAGTAATAATTGACTTTCAGGTGTGGAGGTGCTTAAATGCAGACAGAGATGGTTACGGCTGAATTAGTAATATCCCCTGTGGTGGCACTCATCTGCATTATGAGGGAGGCACAGATGAGGGCTTTTTACCTAGAGAGAATACAGCAGAGTCATTGCTTCCACCTCTCTAGCCTTGTTGTGCTCTGTCCCAGAGCATCTGGAACAGAAGTTGACACATACCTGCTTCCAGCTCAGAGTAAAGCACAGGAAGCCAAGAAGCTACTGAAAGCTACGTGCTGTAGACAGTGGGGAAGATCGGTATCCCAGATTGTGGATATGTTCCAGAAAATGTGTGGGGACAGGCTACGTAACAGTTACATGTTACAGTTTTCATGGTATAGGATGTACCTTGAAAGTATAAAAATCCTTCATGAGAAATGAGGGACTGTAAGAATGTGCATGGTGCTGGTGGCAATTCAAGGACTGAAGACGGGAGAATACTATCGCTTTAGGATACACAGGTGAATTGAGATCCCTTTTTGAGTGGTATACAGTAAGGTGCTGGGAAATGAACCACAGAACCAAAGAACATCAGGGATTGGAGGGGACCTCGAAAGATCATCTAGTCCAATCTCCCTGCCACAGTAAGATCATGTAGACCAAGTTGCACAGGAACATATCCAGGTGAGTTTCAGACATCTCCAGAGAAGGAGATTCCACAACCACCCTGGGCAGCCCAGTTACTGTGAAGAAGTTACTACTCACATTCATATGGAACCTCCTATGTTCCAGCTTACACCCATTGCCCCTTATCCTATCATTAGATGATATTGAGAAGAACCTGGCTCCATCTTCCTGACACCCACCCCACACATATTTATAAACATTAGTGAGGTCACCCCTCACTCTTTGTTTCTCCAAGTTAAAGAGACATGGTTCCCTTAGCCTTTCCTCATAAGGAACATGTTGCATTTCCTTCATCGTCCTCGTTGCTCTACGCTGGACTCCCTGCAGCAGCTCCGTGTCATTTTTAAACTGAGGGGCCCAGAACTGGACACAATACTCCAGATGTGGTCTCACTAGGGCAGAGTAGAGGGGGAGAAGAACCTCCCTTGATCTGCTAACCACCCCTCTTTTGATCCACCCCAGGATGCCATTGACCTTCGTGGCCACAAGGGCACAGTGCTGGCTCATGGCCATAGAATCATAGAATCATTACGGATTGGAAGGGACCTCAAAAGATCATCTAGTCCAAACCCCCCACCACAGAAGGATCACCTAGACCAAGTCACACAGGAACACATCCAGTCAGGTCTTGAATATCTCCAATGAGGGAGACTCCACAACCCCCCTGGGCAGCCTGTTCCAGTGCTCCGTCACCCTCACCATGAAGAAGTTCCTTCTCAGGTTGATGTGGAACCTTCTGTGTTCCAGCTTACAATCGTTGCCCCTCGTCCTATCACTACATGACACTGAGAATAGCCCAGTGCCATCCTCCTGACACTCACCCCTCGCCATCCTGCTGTCTTCTGCAAAACACAAGGATAATGGCATTTCCTATTAAAATACATATTGGAATAGGAGAGATTTTTGCACAATCAAATCTACTATGTCTTTTTTAACATATTGTGTCACTTCCTGAAAAGATCGTTGTTTGTGTTCAATACCAGCAAAATGTTCAGGAGATATTTAAAACCTGAATGCCAGGAAAGAGCTGTAAGAAGATTATATGGATTTTATTGGGTTTGAAGTAAGGCTTGGACTGCTAAAATAAATCCTAAGAGTCAAAGCCATATTATCTAATAATCTGTACTGTTTATTTCTCCAATACTATCAGTCTTGAGGTTTCAATATTTTTCCCACTTACATGTAAATATTAAGATGAACAGTAAGGAGCTTATTGGTTTTCTATGCTCAGAATGATTTGTTTATACTTTTCTCAAATTTCATAATATTCATTGCTCATACCTCCATTGATTTGTTTTCATAGAACAGTAGGAGTTGGAATGGACCTCTGGAGATCATGTAGTCCAACATTTGTTCTGGCAGGAACAGGTTCTCCTAGAGCAGACTACACAACATGTCTAGGCGGGTTTTGAATCTCTCCAGAAATGGAGATATTTACAACCCACAGCCAATCTGGGCAGGGCTCTGTTACCCTCACCATGAAAATAGTTTTTCCTTATGTTCAAGCTGAGTCTCCTCTGTTCCAATTTATGCCCATTTTCCCTTGTCCTATCACTCAGCATCACTGAGAAGGGCCTCATCCCATCATCCTGACAATCTTCTTTAGAGGCTTATAAGCATGTGTATAGTGTCCCCTCAGTCTCCTCCTCTCCAGGCTAAACAGTCCCAGCTCTCTCAGCCTCTCCTCATAAGGAAGATGTTCTTAGCCCCCTGATCATCTTAGTGCCTCTGTGCTAGATTCCCTCCAGTAGCTCTCTGTCCCTCTGGAGCTGAGGAGCCCAGAATTGGACATAGTATTCCAGATTTGGCCTATCCAAGGCAGAGTAGAGAGGGAGGAGAACATTCCTTGCCCTACTGGCCATGGTTTTCTTAATTCACACTGAGAGAACATTTACATTTTTTCAGCAAAGAAGCCTCCAACAAAAAACCCAAATCAAACCATCCAAAACTTGAGGAAGCTGAAGGCACTGTTTTACTCTTTAGTATAACTGTGTGCAGAAACTTGAGCTTAGAGATGATAGGAACATAGGTAGTTGTAATCCAGTGTAGTCCATTTTAAATGTGAAACCACGATCTCTGCTAGGTTTGCTCCTGCAAAGAATCACCTGGAACATGTGTCACTATAACATTGCCATAGTCTACACTGGTGTCTTTGCAATTGAATTGTTCATATTTGAAGAAATGTTGATTCTATTTTGGGACACAGTGCTCAGAGGAGATTGATCTGAGTTTGGGCTGGAGTTTTTATTGTGTGTGTTGACAGGCTCACCTGCCTATGCATACCTTTGTTAATGTCTGTGGAATGTGGGGCAAGTTCTTCCACCCCTTTTATGTAACAGCTTGCAGCAGCTTCTAGTATGTGTTCCCACACTTCAGGGTAGCTGCTACAACTTCATATAGTATGTGAAATTTGCAGCTTCTGACCTGTGTTTTATCTTTATTTGAAAATTACTTTTAAAAACATTTTCATTCTGCATTTACTCTTTAATGTATTGAAAAAAGAACGCAACTACCTTGTTACATAACTAGCACAGCAGTGGCCTATGTTTTTGTTTTAGTGTGGTAGTATCATCGTCCCTGGGTGTATTTAAAAGTCATGTACATGTGGAGCTTAGTACCGATATAGCTGTGGGCTTCATACAGTTGGACTTGATTATATTGGAAAAAAGACTTTTGCCAGCCTAAAAGCTTCTGTTATAGGTAGGTATCCCAAAACTTCATGAAGACGACAGTGGAGCTGCAAGTTTTAAAATGTTACGAAAGTTTTGAACCTTAGGTGCACAAGTTATCTGTTTGACATTCATAGAATGTGAGGAATTCAAGGACACATGAAATTCATAGAATCATAAAATCATTAGGGATTGGAAGGGACCTCGAAAGATCATCTAGTCCAATCCCCCTGCAACAGCAGGATCACCTAGACCAAGTCACATAGGAACACATCCAGGCGGGTCTTGAACATCTCCAGTGAAGGAGACTCCACAACCTCCCTAGGCAGCCTGTTCCAGTGCTCTGTCACCCTCACTGTGAAGATGTTCCTTCTCATGTTGATGTGGAACCTCCTGTGTTCCAGCTTACACCCATTGACCCTCGTTAAGTATGTACATCACATTTTTCAGAATTAGGCTAAATTATCTGCTGAAGTACTGTTTGTCCTTTAACACACTGGCAAAGAGAGGTTGCACTTGACTGTTATGTTCCTGCAAGTCAATAGTTTTTTTCCTAATATTAAAAAGTATTTTATATGTATTTAAATAAAATTTAAATAAAAGTATTTAAAATATTAAAATGTATTTTAAAGTTAGGACCAAAATGGTATTAGAAACTCATTACTGTCTCTCACAGCATGCACTGATTTCTCCCATTGTGTGAGCAGGAATAGCATGGAATTGAACATTTTGCCCTGCCTGCCGTATCACTCTGTCCTACAATATGAAACCTAATTAGTGCATCCAAAGGAGAGTTAAGTGGATTTCATGCTCTTTAATAAAGGCACTAGGTGTTTTTGTCTAGCAAAATATTAGAGGGAACGTTCAAGGTGCATGTTTATGCTGCCTCCTTCACAATTAAGGTGCAGTTTTACATCGTATCTATCTCAGGAAGACTCACTAACTTTTTTGCCCATCAAATCTTGCTGCTTGTTTCTATCCTCTGTTTGTTTTGGCATTATTGCATAATGGTACTGAAATAGACTTAATTAACATCTTTGGTTAGGAATTTCAAATCTGAGGGACAGCTCTTAGCATCAGAATATATCAAGCTGTTGTGACTTAAGGTTCAGTAATTCATTTTTGATGCTGATCTTTAATGGGTGACTGAGAAGAAAGAGTTTACTTTGTGACATCTGTAGCCTGAACCTTTTCATTCTTGTGAGCTCTCATTAAAATGTGAGATTTCTTCCCAAGGGTCACCATTACTGTCAAGTTTACACAGCCGTAATGGTGACGCTTTGTTTCTGATTTCATCCTTTAGCTGGCCTTGTCTGGCCTAAAGTGTCTGAAGGGCAGACCTTCTAGCTGTATGTGCTGAAGTTCAAAAGGAGAAAAATACCACCTTAGGGAAGGGCAGGAAAGCTTCCTGAATTCTGCCAAATCTTGCCTTGTAGGACACTAATCTACAGAGCTACCTAAGCAATTCGTTACAGACTATCTCACTAAGTCCAGCTAATCTTTTGCCTGACTATTGTCAAGGTCTCAATTTGAGTTCCTTGGTTTTATGGGTATCTCTATGGCTTTAACTTAGACTCTTCAGATGTGCTTAAGTGATCTCTACTGGGTTTTTTACTTGGAGATTCATAGTAAACATTAAAAATCATGTTTTGCAACTATTTCTAAGACTTAGCAAAATGTAGTGAATTATTCTTCATAAACTATATTTTATCTAACTTCATGAAAGTGTGAATTGTTTTAAAGATCATCAGTGATAGAGCTATGAAATGACTGTAGCTTTGATTTTCCCGAGTCCACTGTAGCTACTCGATGGTAGTGTTAGACATTCACTCAGCGATACATGAATATGCTATCGTAGCACAGGTTCTCTGTGCAGTGTTTTGAGGGTGGGTGCTTGCCAGCGCAATACATACCTGAAAAGAAGCTAAGGATGTACCAAAGCAATCCAAGAGCAAAATGCTTGTGGAAATTGTTCTATCATTATGCTCTCAGCTTTTGGTACAGCACATATATTTGTTCTTACGGCATTACTATGCATCATACTCATTCATCAGCATAAAATAGTTATGAATATGGCAACAGTCTTTGTTCATAGCTAGCACAACTTCTCACCTTGGAACCACCGTAACATAAATATATGTTGTTTCAGGAATACTGAAATAGGTAGCCACTTCCAGAAATGCTAAAAACATAATAAAGGGCAATGTAAGAAAACATTTAAGTCCAAAGACAACATTTGTCCTTGTTGTTACATTTGCATGACCTACAAAAACAAAGAGGTACGAGTGTGATCTGACGGTCACTGAATGCAGTGAATTCTCAAAATGTTATATAATTAAAGAAACTCCTGTGTCCCAACCAAATAACTTCATTATCTATGAAAATGTTATGCCTAATAACTCCAAAATATCTCCTTTCTGATGCCTGATGGAGGTTGCAAACAGAACAGAGTTTATAAAGCATAAAAGACTTTAGTTCAAACTGTCTTAAGCAGTCTGAGGATTGATTTACTAGGGTCCCGGTGTGTGTGTGTTTCAGTTTATGCAATTATGTTTAGCACACTTCATGTGGGACAAAATGGTATTTAAGACTTCTAATGACTTATGAAGACTACAACTCTACTCCTTCCTAAGCCAGCAGAAGTTTTAAAGGAGATCGTAGGTCACACATCCTTTCCAAAGGAGAAAGAAAGTAAAAAGTCTGTTTTACTCAATGTTGGTCATGATATTAGTGTTTTCATTTTGCACTAAAGAGAATGCTGTTAATAAGCCATCTAAAGTTTTTAGTCTCATATAGAGAAAGAAGAAAATTAGTGACAAATTTTAGAGTTTCTTGGGTCAATTTAAACATTTATGTGCAGAAGAAAAGAGAAAAAGAGGAAGGACATATGACATTGTTAGCATTTTAGAACTATGAAGAGCCTGTAGAAAGTTGGAGGGGAATCTGACATGAACAAAATAAAATTCCAGTGGGAATGGAAAACATTGAAAAAACAAGAGAAAGAAGATAAATGAAAAGATGGATGGATTTTTTTTTTATCTCTAGATTTTACATGTATATTTCTTTGAAATCTTCCCTACTTGAGTGCCAAATTAGGATGTGCCACCAAGTACATGAGGGCACAGCAGTGAAAGGTGTGGTGACAGTTCTTTATCCATAGCCATTTTATTTCAAGGTACACATATCTGTTCATGTTATAGGTGTAGAGACTTATGTTGCTATTATTGACCACATTCCCAATTTTAAAGGAGATTCATAAGGATAACTTGGCAAAGGATACTTCTTATTTCACAGCTGAGAGGTTTTACCTGTGATGGATAACAGCACTAGCTGGAATAGCACTGCAGATCTACCTGTCTTATCCCAATCTGGAGTGTGTCCTTTGTGGTATTGAGTACAGAAAACACTGTTAATTATCTGCATAATTGTAAGTGGATAAATTATATAGGTACTTGTGGGAGGTCACTGAATGACTGATCTGAGAGAATTAAAAGTTTTCATTTAGTCTCTAGTTGCTTCTGACATTAAATTAAAATGATAGTGATTTAATACTTGCTAACTGGAATTTATTAAGTGAGTAAAAGCCACCAGCTAGTGAGTAGTAGTGATATTCAGGTATTCTTGTCTCCGAACCTGCACATCGCCACTTAAGAAAAGAAAACAAATCTAAAATCAACCTAAAATTAGGCCTCTTCTAGCCTGCTCTTCCTAATCAAGACATAGACAGTTTATAGGCAACTATGTATTGCCCTGCACTTACTTCCTTTGAGTCCATCAAATAACCCCAACGGAGTTTGGATATTCGGCAACCATTGTATCTATCCTCAATTTATCTGAAAAGTCTTCCATCTATGAAGTTAGTTAATCCTTCCCCTTCACAGGAAGGGTTTTTTATTGCCTCCTCCCTCATGCATGTTTATTAGTCTATGTACTGCTAAATCAAGGAGAAATGTCTTTCTTCCACATAGGCACACAGATCTGAGCTCTTTTCAAGGTTACATGATGAAATCTGACAAATTAATTTAGTTGGAACTTATGTGTAGAGACACGACTATCTTCAAGCTATATAACTGGTTCTATATGTGCTGTAGGTTGAAATCACCTAATTAAAATCGAGTCCATACTTCACCTTATATCCTCACTGAATCAGGTCCTAGAAGGTGAAACATCAGCATTTGTACATAAAGTAGGCGATTACAATTTAGGCTCATTGTAAAGGAGTTTTGCATATTAAAGAAATCTTCATAAACAATTATTTTACAGCAGAGAATTAGATTCTTCCAGAGTTATGGTACTCTGGAAATTAAGTTTGTTTTACCTCGATTTATTTGCAGAACTAAGTATTGAAATCTCCCATTTGGGCATACTTTGGAAATGAACTCCTTTTCTTTTTTCTTTCTTTTATTTTTTTTGAGTGAATCTTGACTTTAACTGCTTTAATAGGAATACAATGCTAAATTAAGAAAGATGAAATTTAGAGGAGACAATCTGCAAATAGATTTACTTCAGAATTTTCTTTCTTCAAAGGTGTAAATATTGTAGACTATGTTCTCAGGTGGACCAAAGGCAGATCTTAGAATATTAAATCCATTCTAAAACAAATTTTTTGTTGCATACAGCCATAGCAATTTCTTAATAGAGAAAGTGCCAACAAATGGTATTCAGGAACAGGGAATATATCTCTGGCTTTTGTAGGTGAATAAAACAGATTCTGTACTACAAATACCTTCCTCTAGTTACATTTATTAACCTCTCCTAAATCTGTCTCCCCTCAAGCCTGTTTCTTCTGTGGTCAGAATAGGAAGTGATTCTGTGATACATTACGCACCTGTATTTTGCACACTTGTGGGACTATGGCTTTTTAATGGAGATCCTTGTAATCTACTTCACCAAGCCTATTTAATAAGAACTGATAAAAACCCAACACTGGTTCTTTTGTACCCATTAAAGCAGTAGTTATGGCCTTTGAACAGTGAATTAAGTGCATGTGACTTCTCTTCCACAGTGTTCTGAAATAGGCCTTGGATTCTGAGGTCTTGAAAGTTTTACTCCGAGTGTATTTCTTAGATGCTGTGCTTGGTGTTTGGAGGACAGATATGATGTATGGCATGCAGAAATTTTGTTCTCTGAAGAAAAGGCCACTGGTAATAGTAACACGAGGATAAAAGTATTGAGGAGAGGAATTACAGAAAGGGGAAATGATGAAATTCTGAAGCATTTCTGAGGTTTAGTATGTTAGTATCAGGTGTTTTCAAGTATGTTTTCAAAATTGTGTCAAAGTATCTATTTTAAAATGTGATTAGTAAGAAAGGTAAATAATCAAATGTCAGTGTGCTGTCGTGGTTTTGACTGAGATAATGTGTACTGGTGCATGAAAGCAGATCGTAGGTGCTACCATGTTTTTCAATCAAACACAGAAAATTAGGTTTGACCTGTAAATAGGCCTGATTTTTGCAATGTATAGTGATAGATAAGACTTCTGTTTGCATATGTACATCACTGTTATAGAGACCAGAATGTTGAAGCCACAAGAAAAGGCATTTTCAATGCCCTATTAAGATTACTGTGACTTAAATTCCATTGTTAGTTTCTAAAACGTAAGACAGATCATTAAAATCCATATAATAAAATAATACACCATATTCTTTTCACGTTGGTCTGGACAGAGCATATCTTTTTAACACAACTTTGGTACTTTCCACCTTAGAGAAGTTTTATTAAAAACAGTTTATAAAAAATGCTTTTTCTTATTGTATTTGATACCAATAGTTAACATTTTTCATAGATTCTAATGTGGTTCACATTTTCTCTATGGGAGAGTTTCTTACTGCTTCTTTGGGTTTATTTATTAATCTGAAAAAGAAGACTGCGGTAATCTTGCACACTTTGTGTTCTCTTTCAGATGATAATTATAAGCTAGAGTTTTCTATCCAACCAAATACATTGATAAATACAGCTGATTTAGAAGGTTTCCATAATCTTTCCAATGTCAACAGTCATTTAAATTATCATAACTATATACTCCAAAATCCAATTACTAGCTAATAATAATTGTCACTTTTACTCTAAACCTTTAATGATAGGTCACAAGGGATGTTGTACCAGAAGGATTAAATCGTTGTAGACTGTAGCTATGCCCAGCCTTAAAATACTAACCTCTTATCTCATGGTAACAGTGCCACTATACGTTTTGTTGCCATTTTTGCTAAATAGAATAAGTGTCACCAAAATTAATTTCATCTTTCTTAAATTAACTTCTTAGTGTGATTTCTCACTTCAGTCAAAAATTATTTCTTGAAGAATTTAATTTCCTTCTTAATCTATTTTATTCGAAAAAGAGGAGGAAGAACATTCAAGAACAAGTGACTTTTAAATAATTCTGTAGTTAATTTTCAGATTTACCCTTCATTAATAATTGCTGATCCAGCAAGGCTGAGGTTTTTTTTAAGTCATTGTATACTAAAATCAAGCTAGTTCTACTTGGTTCATACTGGCAATATTCAACACAACAAAAGATAAAAGGAGGTAAATCCTGCTTGTACAGAAGGGTAGCACTTAATCCTGTGAATACAAGGTTTCTCATGTGATGGATGATCCAAGGGAATGCTGTAATTAGATGGTTTAGTTTAGTTTCATTAATTAGTTTTAACAATATTAAGGGTACTTAGAATCATAGAATCATAGAATCATAAGGGATTGGAAGGGACCTCGAAATATTATCCAGTCCAATCCCCCTGCCACAGCAGGCTCATATCACTGCAGAAGCCATGGAATCAGAGTCACTCAGGGTTGGAAGGAACCATCATCCAGTTCCAAACCTCCCAGCACAGGCAGGGACACCCCACCCTAGACCAGGCTGGCCAGAGCCCCATCCAGCCCAGCCTTAAACACCTCCAGGGATGGGGCCCCAACCACCTCCCTGGGCAACCCATTCCAGGCTCTCACCTCTCTCACGATGAAGAACTTCCTCAGCACATCCACTCTAAATCTACCCATCTCCAGCTTTGCTCCATTCCTCCTAATTCTGTCACTATGCATCATCATAAAGAGTCCCTCCCCAGCCTTTTTGTAGGCCCCCTTCAGATACTGAAAGGCCACAATAAGGTCACCTCAGAGCCTCCTCTTTTCCAGACTGAACAGCCCCAATTCTTTCAGTCTGTCCTTACAGGAGAGGTGCTCCAGCCCTCTGATCATCCTTGTGACCGTCCTCTGCACAAGCTCCAGCATCTCCACATCCCTCCTGTAATAAGGGCTCCAGAACTGGATGCAGTGCTCTAGGTGCCGTCTCACCAGAGCGGAGTAGAGGGAGAGAATCACCTCCCTCGACCTGCTGGCCACATTTCTCCTGATGCAGCCCAGGATCCAGTTTGCCTTCTGGGCCACAAGTGCACTCTGCTGGCTCATGTTAAGCCTCTCATCCACAAGCACCCCCAAGTCCCTCTCATCAGGGCTACTCTGCAGCCAGTCGCTGCCCAGCCTGTATTTGTGCTTAGCATTGCCTCGACCCAGATGCAGGACCTTACACTTGGTCTTGTTGAATGTCATGAGGTTGGCTTGTGCCCACCTCTCCAGCCTGTCCAGGTCACTCTGAATGGTATCCCTTCCCTCAAGCGTGTCTGCTGCACCACACAGCTTGGTATCATCAGCAAACTTGCTGAGGGTGCACTCAATGCCTCTGTCCATGTCACCTACAAAGATGTTGAACACAACTGGTCCCAGTACCGATCCCTGAGGGACAAGACTTGTCACTGGCCTCCACTCGGACATGGATCCATTGACAACCACTCTCTGGGTGCAGCCATCAAGCCAGTTCCTTACCCATCTGGTGGTCCACCCATCAAAGCTATGGTCCACCAGCTTGGAGACCAGAATGTGGTGCGGGACAGTGTCAAAGGCTTTGCTCAAGTGCAGGTAAATGACATCAGTCGCTCGCCCCTCATCCATTAATGTTGTGACCTGTTCATAGAAGGCCACCAGGTTTGTCAGGCAGGATTTGCCCTTGGTGAAGCCATGCTGATTATGCCCAATCTCCTCTTCACTATTCTCCTGTCCCAGCAGTGCCTTCAGGATAAGCTGCTCCATGACCTTACCAGGCACAGAGGTGAGACTGACTGGACTGTAGTTCCCTGGCTCCTCCTTTCTACCCTTTTTGAAAACAGGAATGATGTTTCCCCTTTTCCAGTCAGTAGGGACTTCACCAGACTGCCATGACTTTTGGAATAGAATGGAGAGGGGTTTAGCGACTTCATCTGCCAGTTCTCTCAGTACCCTTGGGTGTATCCCATCTGGTCCCATGGACTTGAACACTTTCAGGTCCTTCAGGTGATCACGAATCAGATCTTCACTTATGATGGGCAGTTCTTGCTTGCAGTCCCTGCCATTACTTGCAAGTGAAGAAAAATATACTTGATGTAAGGAATACTGTAGCTGGAAGAAATATTGCCTTGAAAAGAAGGCATTGATAGTTGGCATTGTTGTGCAACACAGTGGCAGGACTTTCTATTTGAATCACTGGGAAACTTAAAAAATATTTCCAGTGAAATGTGTATTTTAAAATAATTTTAATATGTAGCTATTAGCTTTCTATTGCATTTCACACTTTTTTGGTTTTGATGAGCTCAGTCAAAAAAATCTCCTTCCTTTAAAAAAGTATTGCATTGTAACTTTATAGAAATTGAAAGGATGGAGCAATTGAGAAGGGGAGTTTTCAAAGATTAAACCTGAAGTGACACACTCTATCTGAAATGAATCATATCTGCTGTTAAAAACACACCATAAGGCAAAATGTGGGCAGGAGGAAGGATTTTTGAATGTTCATAAATATATTCAGATTCTCTAAGTTCAAATAAATTATATTTGAAATATTAAAAATCTAGAGAGACTATATTGTCTAGAAGAGTTAAAAAGTATTAAGTGGGTATGATTTCCTTCTGGAAACATGTTCCTGTTTAAGAATCTGTAGCATAAAGAAAAGGCAGACTAGGGAAGAAAGTAATTTCTTCTGTCATCTACATATGATTATGAAGATTTTGTAAACTCAATTTGTGGAGAAGAATATATCCAAAATCTGATTAAATATTCATGCCAGAAGGGCAGAAAACTAAACAGAGCATATGCATTAATAATCTATTAAATGTTCTATCAACTTTGAACAGACACATCTGTTGTAATCAAGCATTTCTTTGTGGCATCCTGTAGATTTGTACAGCACTAGGAAGTGACTTCCAGATTATCGTGGTGGGTAGAAAATCAGACACCTCCATCACTCTTCTGAGTCTGGTGGTGTCTGCTTCCCCAGAATGGAGGGGAGCACTGGAGATCATCTAGTCTGACACCCCTGCTAAAGCAGGTTCACCCAGAGCAGGCTGTATAGCATCATGCCTAACTTGATTTTGAAAATCTCCAGAGACAGAGACTCCACAAACATTCTGGGCAGCCTGTCCCATACAGTAAATAAGTTTCTCCATACATTCATGTGGAATTCCTGTGTTCTGGTCTGTGCCCATTTTCCTTTATCCTGTCACTGGGCACACTTAGAGACTGGCTGCAACCTCTTGACACCTGCCTTTTAGCTATTGAGAAGCATTGATCCCCTCTCAGTCAGTCTTCTCTTCTCCAAGGCTAAACAGACCTGGGTCTCAGCTTTTCCTCATCAGAGGGATGCTCCAACCCCCTAATCATCTTCTTTGCTCTCTGCTCTGCTCCAGTAGTTCCCTGCCTTTCTCCAGAAGTGGTCTTATCCTCCAGAACTCCCAGGTTCTTCTTTGTGGAGTTGCTTTTCAGCAGGCCAACCCTTAAGCTGTACTGAGTTTTTCCTCCCCAGAGACAGAGCTCTATACTTACCCTTCTTGAACTTAATTTTGTTTCCCTCTGCCCAACTCCCCAGCCTGTCTAGGTCTTGCTGAATGGCAGCACAGCCTTCCAGTGTTTGTCCACCTTCCAGTTTTGTATCATCATCTCTAGAATTGAGCTGAATCAGATAATGGTTACTGCCTGTGGTAGAAAGGAGGGCTCTTTCATTAATTGGTTGCTACTTGCTTTCAAGTCATCCTTCCTCTGCCTTTATACAAACTCAGAAATGCAACAACTGCCAGCAAGAGATTCTGAAAACTGGAAAGAGGTTTCTCCTTCTGTAAAGGCTATTGTTTTGTTTGGTTGTTTCATTTTATTTATTTTAGTTTGGTTTGGGATTTTTTTTGGTGGTTTTCTTTTTTTTTCTTTCATCTTGGGAGTATTACTTTAGTATTCCTGTGGAGTTTATTTGTGGTTTGTTTTCTGGGTTTCTTTCTAATTTTTTATTATTTGCTTTGTTTCCACTTAATAAAAATGGAAGGAGACAGCATAACTTGGGAAAAACTGAAGTCTATACCATTTATGGCACCACTTAAGTCTACGTTGGAGCGAGAATCTTGACAGGCTACGAAAATGGAGTTTAGGAATGGAACAACAGGTTGAAGTTTTGACTTTAACATATTCTTGAGAGAGCAGGTATGGCAACAATTTGCAAATAATTTATGACAACTAATACATTCCTTACATGTTCTAAAACATACTCAAAAGAGTAATTTGCCAAAATATGTTTGTGGCCTAGTAGCTTAGTGATACATTTTGATATGTTTGTGGCTCTGCTGACACTGCAACTGGACTACTGTGTCCAGTTATGAGCTCCCTGGCTCAAGAGACAGAGAGCTACTGGATACAGTCCAGCACAGCACCACTAAGATGATCAGGGGGCTGGAGCATCTTCCTTATGAGGAGAGGCTGAGAGAGCTGGGGCTGTTTGGCCTGGAGAGGAGGAGACTGAGGAGAGAACACATAAATGCTTATAAACCTCTAAAGGAAGATTGTCAGGATGATGGGATGAGGCTCTTCTCAGTGATGCTGAGAGAATAGGCAGACATTGGAACACAGGAGATTCAGTCTGAATCCACCTGGATACGTTTCTGTGCGACTTGGTTTAGGTGATCCTGCTGTGGCAGCAGGATTGGACTAGACGATCTTTCAAGGTCCCTTCCAATCCCTAGTGATTCTATAATGAAAAACGTTTTCATGGTAAGAATAAAAGAGCCCTGCCTAGATTGGTTGTGGAGTATCTGTTTCTGGAGACATTCAGAACTTGCCTGGACATGTTGTGTGGTCTACTGTAGAAGAACCTGTTTCGGCAGAGGGGTTGGACTATATGATCTCCAGAGAGATCCAATATAGACAATGCTACAACTCTTCTTCCCAATTTTAAATTGTAACTGGTTTACTTATAGTCACGTTCAGTTAAAAATCAGTTTTGTAAGATTTCTAACATAGGAAGTGCTCTAGATTGAGTTATGTGACATTATTTCTAGGAATAGATTTTGCAGTGACCAGAAGTAATCCTTATTACATTCGTCACCTATCCTGTGTTCCTTTTTCAAGTTGTTTTTCTGTTCTGTTCATCCCTGGAAAAATATTGTTCTCTTTTGGCCTTAAAAATCCAAGTGTAAGTACTCTTTCTCTCATCTTTTCACTTAGCAGCACAATTTACTGTACAATGGCACAATCTCAAATGTCTGCGCTGTGCAATGAACTTAAATTAGGACTAAAGATTGTCAATTTTATTCTGAAAAGCAATGCTAGGATAATATTGGCCATCTACCAAAGCAGTACAGGCTTGGAAAGTTTTGCTGAATGTGCACAGAACTCCATTCAAGCATGGACAGTTCGCTCTAGGAAAGGTCAGTTCTCTTTCTCATTCTGAAAGCCACTAAGTTTTCATCGTTAGGGTCTTTAAAGATTGCTGTGGGGGTCTCATATGAGATAAGAGGGGAACATTGGTTTGTAGTATGATAGCACAAAGGCTGTTAAATATTTACAGGTAGGTGTCATGGAATATCAGGATTGAGGAGGGTGTGGGGAATGCTGAAAAATTGGAGCATTACTATCTTGCCTATAGAAATCTGGGCTATTAACAGAATAACGTTTATAAAGTCTGTGATGGTGTGATCATGTAAGTACATTTCTCTTGGTTTTGTATATAAATATATGCAACAAAGTTGGGATCTATTCAGTTTGGGGGTGGGAAAGTGTAGCGGGTTGGGGTTTCTCCACCAATTTTAGCAGGTTCAAATCAATGAACTGACCGCATTCTCTGCAGTAAGGTCTCGATGACCAGACAATTTGCCAGACAATGAAGGGCTTAGGATACTGGATAAAAGTTTATTAACCTACTAGCTGTATACAGACAAAGAAAAGAACAAAACAGGAAAATAAAACAAATAAAACCCAGCAAGTTGGTGCACTCAACCTAGAAACTGCGTCACACATGCCATTACACTATCTGAGGAAAATACTATGGGAAGTCACTATCGTTTGGGCCTTGGGTCACAGCAGAGATCTGGACAACAAAAGCATGCAAACCGGAGACGAGTGCCACCACCCTCTCCCTCAATGCCCCAATCGCACCCCGGTGCGGGCGGCATGCATTTCAACAACAAAACTCCAGTCTCTGTCCTTCCGATCCAAGATTTAAGGACTC